>CM020618.1:21766141-21793974 GCA_009829735.1 Pyropia yezoensis
AACTCTTTCATCATTGTTCGCAGTGAACTTGTGCACGGCGGCACAGGCGCCAAGGATGACGTGTGGCGAGCGCACAAGGCCCTCGCGGAAGTGAGTTACCCGCGCAGCATCCGCCTCCACATGTACCTGCAGCACGAGGACGACCCGCTGTACGATGCAGTGTTTCTGCCTCTACGTGCAGGCGTGTTTCTATCCCCCGATGACGTGGCAGCCCGCCGCCGTCTCCGTGAGCGCGGCCGGTGCACCGACTGCGGCCAGCGTGTCCCCGAAAAGAAGGGTGGCGACGGTGACGGCGACGGTGACGGCGACAGCGGCAGCGACGTTGGCAGCGACAGCGGCAGTGACGGCGGCAGTGGCGTCAGCAGCGACAGCGACAGCGGCAGCGACAGCGGCAGCGACAGCGGCAGTGGCGTCGGCAGCGACGTCGGCAGGGACGTCGGCAGGGACAGCAACAGCGACAGCGGCAGCGACAGCGGCAGTGGCGTCGGCAGCGACGTCGGCAGCGACGTCGGCAGGGACAGCGGCAGTGGCATCGGCAGCGACGTCGACAGCAACAGGGGCGGCGGCAGCGGCAGCCGCAGCGACGGCGGCAGCGGCAGCCGCAGCGGCAGCGGCAGCGGCAGCGACAGCGACAGCAACAGGGGCGGCGGCAGGGGCAGTCGCAGTGACGGCGGCAGTGGCGTCAGCAGCGACAGCGACAGCGGCAGCGGCAGCGGCAGCGACAGCGGCAGCGGCAGCGGCAGCGACAGCGACGGCGACAGTGACGGCGACAGTGACGGCGACAGCGGCAGCGACGACGGCAGCAACAGTGACAGCGTAAGCGAGTACGTCCTCGGCGCCGCTGACGGAACAGGCGGGCGTGTCGGCGACAGGAGTCCTGGCGCCCAACGTGTTACTTCAGCTGTTGGTCGTGCCAAGGGCAAGAGGCGAACAGCAGCGCCGCCGCAATCATCCCGCGCCGTCAGCGGCGGCGGTGGCCGCGGCGGCGGCGGCGGCGGCGGTAGAGCCAGAGACAGCAGCCAGCCGGCCGTCGAGGTGCCGTCGAGTGTAGCACGGCGGCGGACCCCACGGCCCGGGCCCGAGGCCCGCGCACTGGAAAGCTCAACGACACCCCGGCGAGCAGCAACGTCCACGTCTGTGACCGGGACGACGCCGGCAACGGGGACACCGCAGCGTCCCGGACTCCCTGGACGACGGCCTTCGCCGGCATCCGCCCTCACCACTTCAACGAGAACACCTTCGCGACCACCACAAAGCCGACGGGGTGCCACAAAGCCACCGAGTCGTGCCCCGCCGCTGGACGCCGCCGCACTCTCTGCGAGCCTTGCCGCCAGAATTGCCGCCGACCGTGACAGAGTTGGGCGTCGCCCCCCTCCTCTTGCTCAGAGGCACCCGCCTGGTAGTGGCGGAGGTCCCAGTGGCAGCCGCGGCGGCGGCGGCGGCGGCGGCGGCGGCGGCGGTGGCGGCGGCGGCGGCGGCCGCGGTGGTAGCTCCCGCTCCGATGGTGGTGGCACCGGCCCGGCGACTAGAGTCGCTCGTCTGGCGTCTGGAGGTGTCAGTCACGGTAGCGTGCGCGCCAGTGCCGGTCGTGGCCGCGGCGGTGGAGGCAGCGGTGCGAGTAGCCTGGCCGGTCGCCCTGGGCATGGTGCCCGATTGCGACCCGGCGTCCGGGGGGACGGCCTCGATAAAGGGGAAGGCCGGAGCGCGAGTGCTGGTGGCGACAGTGCCCGAGAAGGTGGTGGTCGCCGCACCGAGGATGGTGGTCGTCGACTCGGTGGTGGTAGTGGCGGAAGGAAGCGCCCACGTGAGGACGATGAGACGGACGGGGACACGGGGCGGCCTCTGTCACGGACCGGCTCCGGCCGGCCGGGGGATGGAGGTCCTTCCAAGAGGCGCCCGATTTGAAAAAGGCGTCCGCATGGGCCTCAGGCGGTCGCGCAGGGAGTGTGTCTGTTGACATGCGGGATGCCAGGGGAAGCTAGTTTGTGTGGCAGTGGTGGTCGTGGGGAGTGGTGCTGTTTTCTGTTTTGCATTTGTTTGTTTCCTGTGTTTGAACGACGGTGCGGGGGGATGACGGGGGGGTGTGTGGGTGGCAGGGTCGCCGAGGGCGCAAACCTGGGAACATCACATAGCTGCTCTGTACGTACTCGTCGGTTTCAATTCCCATTCAGTACACATATGGATATCTTTCTTGATACAGTGACGCCGCACAGGATAGATATCGATTGACAAGTGCATTCCGTTTTGAATGTATGAACTTGCGGCTACACAGAAGCGCGCCAAATGTCGGTCGACCCCGACACTCTGTCCGTGGGTGGCTGCGGTGCACACGACCCACCGCACTGCGACGCGGAACCGGTGCGCACGACCCACCGCACTGCGACGCGGAACTTGCCGCGATCGTTTGCGGAGCTTCACCCGCGCCGTGGCTCCGAGTGCAAGCCCGGCTGCCCGCATGGCCGACCTTTTGCCACCCTCGTGGCTCGTCCTCAGCGTCACGCGCATCGTCACCGCTTGCGCTGAGGCCGTGGTGGACGCCGCCGGTGACGGGGCGGACGCCCCCGCCGCTGACACCGCCGCCATTGCAATTGGCGGCGCCACCGCCACCGGGACCGAACGCGGTGCCGGCGGCAAGAGGTCTGGGCCTGTGGAGGGTCGTGGCAACCAGCCCGCTACCGCGGCGAGGCGCCCGACAAAGCGGCGCGCCGGGGCGCCAAACGCTGTCCGAGACGATGAGCGGCGCGGGACAACCGGCGGCGGCGTCGGCGGCGGCGGCGGCGGCGGCGGCGGTGGCGGGCTGGACTTTCAGGGCGGATGTGGTTGCCGGCCTTCCCCTATTGCATGCATGGACGTGCACGACGCATATCCCGCCCGCGCTATCACTGTCGGCCTCGCCGCGTTGCGCGACCTGTTTGTGCTGGACAAGGTGCGCATTGAGAAGTTGGACAATCCCGACGGCAATGGGGGCGGCGGCCCGGTAGCTGCTGCTGTGCGGTCAGCGTGTGGAGGTGATAACAGTACGGCTCCGGGAGTGGCCGCACCCCGTCCGGCCGATGCGACACTCGAGGACGCGACGTGGCCGGCGGTCAAGCTTTGGGCCATCACGCTCACGCGCCCCCCTCCTCGGCACGCCGTTCAAGGCCAGCAGCAGCACCATCAGCAGCAGCGGCCGCCCCTCTCGTGGTCTGATTGGCCTCCCGAGGCCGAAAATGCTGTTGCCGGTACGTCCCCGACGTCGGGCCGCGTGCTCCACACGCCGCTGACGTGGTGGATGGAGGGTTCCCACATCAAGCGCATGTACAGTGCGGTGTGGGTCCTCAAGCGGTTTGTGTCTTTGCCCCCGCTCGGCGGCGGGGGCGGCGGGGACGCGCGCGGGCGGCGTCCCCGCCCGTCATCCGCGTGGCTCCGCGTGCTCGCCCTCCGCTCCGGGCGTGTGGACGTGTCACCGCCGACGCGGCCGACGCCGCAGTTGCAGTCGCCGACGCGACGGCCACTGCCACCGCCGCTGCACGAAGAAGAGACCCGCGGTCTGCCCGGCTGTGTCGTCCACATGACAGACGCCAACCACGACGACGACAAAATACGACAGACAAACGTTGCTGTTGTTGATTGTACGTCGGGCGACCCGTCGGTTGACGTCCGGGTGTGGCAAGCGGTCCTTGACGTTGGGACGCTGAAAGAAGCTGCCCTGGACGTGGCCGCCCTGGCCGCGAGCTTACGTCATCGGGACGCATGTGCCAGGCACGCGGCTGGCTGCGGGCATGGGGAGGAAGTTTCGCGTACCGCGGCGTACGCAGCTGCTGCGGAAAGCGCCGCGTGCCAAGCCAGGCAAGAGACAAACACAGCCGGTCAGGAACAAACCACAGGAAGCGCCGCGCCGCCCGTTCTGCATCGCCCGGGTCCCGGACAGGGTCGGCATGTGCCCCACTCGACCGGTCGGCACCACGAGTCTTTTGTGACGTCGCAGCGCTCGCGCTTGGCGTCGCCGCAGCCGTTGCCACTGCCCGGCCGGCCGGGGTGGCAGACCGCTCGCCGGGGCGCTGCCCGGGGCCTGCAGCGAGTGGGCGTGCTGACGCCAGACAAGCGGTTTCTTATAGCCATTCTGGAGGGCGCCCTCGGCACCGCCGCCTTTGAACGCGGCTGTGGTGCCGTTGATGGCGGCATGTGTGCTGGCAGCGCCAGCGACTCTGCCGCCAAACGCCAGCCCTGTCGTTGTGAGCGACTGCAGGCTGCTGCCGAGATGGAGCCTTTCGAGCTCTTACTGTGGCTCTCCTCGCTGCACGCGCTTGTTGCCGCCGACGCGGAAGAGCGGCGGCGGCTTGCACCACAGCGGCAGCAGCCAACAACACTACCATTCCGCCCCGCGCGCCCGTCATCGACACCGACCGGCAAGCTGCAAGGCACACTTCCACCACCAATCGCCGCGCCTGCGGTACACAGCGACGGGCGCAGGCAGGCCTTTTTGTCATGGTGGGCCTGCGCGTCCGCTGCTGCGGCTGCCGGAGCTGAGCCTCCCCCACATGGGCGAAAGCGTCCTCGTTCCGCCGTTGGGGGTACGGGCGTCCCAAGCAGCCCTGAACAGGGTGCTGACGACGCGTGCGCTGCGCACCGGGAGGGGCGCGCCTTGTTGGCACTCAGCGCCACCGTTCGATGTGCTGTGACTGCCGTCGTGCGCTCCTGGGATGCCGTCGCAAGGCGCATCGGCTTTGAAAGCATCGAAAACTGCCTCGCCCCGTACCTCTTGTGGCACTCACGGTCGTGCGCGTTTACGACGCTGTCAGAACCGCAAGGTACTGCCGGCGTATTCGCACCCGCTGCGCAGCGGTTTGACATTGCCCACGGGCTCCCCCCCCCAACTTCCAGGGCCGACAGGGACGGGACTCCCGTCTGTACAGAGGCACTGCACCGCACCGCCGTCGCGGATGCACAGCTCCGCATGGCTGCTGCTCATTTTGTCTACCACATGGGGGAGGTGACGAAGCCCGAGCGACTCGCCGACGCGGCAGCCGCTCTGTTGGGAGCAACTGCAATGCAGCAGCCGCAGCGGGGCCAGCCGCAGCGAGGACAGCATCTGCAAGCGCCTTCCCGCCCAGCCACCGCCACGGCGGCGGGTGCTCCACCACCGGCGGCGGCTGCGTCGGCGGTTGACGCGCTTCCTGCTGCCGTCAATGGGGAAACACAGCCGGGCTACTTGACAGCCGCTGCATTTATGGGCAGAGGACAGGCAGCACGCTGTCCGTGGGAGGTGGTGGGGGTGCCCCCAGTGCTAAACCCGACCGTCCGAGGCCTAACCGGCTTTCGGCCCGTCGTCGTCGATGCCGCGGGGGCAGCAGCGATGGGCACCATCCCGCCTGCGACGCCGGCCACCGCGGAGGAGGGGGGGGCGGGGGGGGGGGGCGCCCCCGGGAGGATGTGTGCTTGTCGCGTGGAGGACGCAGGCGCTCGTGTGAGCCTGGTGAACCGCGCTCTTGCGCGCGACGCAGGCATTGCCGCAGCGCGTGCGGCGTTGGCCGCGGACATACACCGGGGTGGCACACCTGTCGCTGCTGCTGCTGTTGCAACACACGCCGCTCCCCGTGTGTGTGACGACGAGGACGACGGCGGCGGCGTGGGTGGTGGGCGTGCCACGCCCGTCCATGCCGCTGGGGGGCAAGGCCAGCCAGGACCGCGAGCAGCACAAGCAGCACGAAAAGCACCGGCAGCTGCGTTGAGGGCGCAGCCGGCAGCACCATCGCCTGTACCATCAGCAGCACCAACAGCGCCGGCCAGACGAGCGGCGTCCGTAGCCGGGGGGTCACCAGTGCTCCCTCCGCCAGTGCCTGGCACCGAGGGCGGCTCTGCGGCTGCGTTGGGGAGTTGCAGGCCTGTCACCAACGGCGACCCGTTGGCCCGTCACATCCGCACTGTGCAGACGGCCATGCGTGCCGTTGTGCAAACGCATGTGTGCGACGTGAGGGACCTCGACAAGACCCACAGCGCCGCCAACGAGGGTGCCCGCAGCAGCAGCAGCAGCAGCAGCAGCCGCATCGGAGGATGTGATGCTTACCGGATTGGCCCCGACCTGCGTGGCGCTGTTCAGCTCGTGCTGTCCGACCCCCCTTACAACACCCGCCGTCTACATGCAATGCCCAACTCTCATTACGACAACCTGTCGGAGGACGTGCTGAAGGAGACCGTGTCACGGATACACGACTGGGTTCGTCCTGGTGGGCACGTGCTACTATTTTGCAGCCCGATGCAGTTCCCGCTGTGGGTGACGCATCTGAGCAAGTTGGAGGACCCACTCCCGCCGACGGATGGTGACAAGGCTGCAGCCGTAGCCGCAGCTCCCGGCAGTGGGGAGGAACCAGTGTCGGGGGGTCAACGTGCGGCTGCTGCTGAGGCAGGGGCTGCAACGGGTGCTGCCCCTGATGCGCCCGACGGTGCGGTCGCCGCTACGACCACAACAGGTCCGCCAAGGACGACCGCCCGCTCAGCTGCCGGTAGCGGCGGGGGTCGTGACCCCAACCGTGGCAGTGGCGGTGGCGGGCGGGGCGGCTGGGAACCTTCTGTTGGAGAACCACGGCAGCGAAAACGACGACGGCGAGCTACGCCCGCTTTTCAGGTGGAATCGTGCCCCCTGTTGGCCGTTCTGGCGCCCAACGCGTGGGCACCGACAAGAAGGTCGCCGACGATGATGACCAACCGGTCCCAGTACGTGCTCCACGCGACCAGGAACGGAGCGCCCGCCACGGCTGCCTACCGGGCTGTTAATAACCGCACGTTCAACGCCGTCCGGTCGCGCTTCCCCGCGCACCACAACGTCATTGGCAACGTGGTTCCCCTGCGGGATGTCGAGGTCCTTCGCTGGACGCCGGGGCTGAGAGAGTTGGTCGGTAAGCCGCAGCAGCAGGAGCAGTGGCAGAGCACCGGGCGGCGGGACACCGACGGCGGGAGCGGGGGCGGCGGCGACAGCAGCGGCAATGAGAATACGGACAGGGACGGGGACAATACGCCGTGCGGCTCCGACGACGGGGCCGACGACGACGGAGAAGTGCCTGACCCCAACGATGATGTTGGCGACGACGACGATATGGATAGCGACGTTGCCGACGGCTCCGACACGGAGGGCGGCGACCAGGACGAGACGGACGATGACGGCGACGACGACGACGACGGAAGCGACGTGAACTGGAGCCTGGGCCCTCAAAGACGCACGAAGCGCGGGGCACGCCCCCCAGAACGGGGAGGCGGTGCCGGTCGAGGCAGCGCGCGTGCACGTGCACGTGCGGGTGGTGGTGGTGGTGCCCCCACCGCGTCGGCGGGGGCGTCGGGGGGTGCCCCCGGCGACGTCCCGCCTCGCGCTGGCCGACGCGTGCGTACTCGGCGTGCGGTAGACGCCGGTGCTCCGTCCAAGCTGGCCAAGCCGCGCTGCCCGCCGCATCCCACCTCCTCTGTACAGCAGCGCCAGAAGGAGCTGCAGCCGCAGCAGCAGCAAACGTCACCATTGTGTCCTCCTTTTCGCCCAGCTCACCCCCACAAGACACGCCCGCGCGCCCTTGCGCCACGCGTCCGAAGCGAGCAGAAGTCTGTCCTCTTCCTGTCCGAGTTAATCATGCGAATGTCCAATGCGGACGACCTCGTCCTCGACATGTTTGCGGGCACGTGCTCCACCGCGATGGCCGTGATCAGGATGCCCAGCGGCCAGCATCGGCGCGTTGTTTGTGCCGACAGCGACCCGGCCGTCATTGCAGCGTCGCAGCCACGCCTGTTCCGAGAGTTTGTCGACCAGGTTGTTGGTGGCGGCTTCCGGTCGTGCCCCGACGTTACTGCAGAGGTGGTGCACGCTGCGCGAGAGGTGCTGTTAGCCAATGAGGCCGCCGCCGTCGCTGCGACAGGTGCTGCTGAAGGTGCTGGTGACCTGGTCGTGGCCAAGACCGCCCCGCTGCTGCTGGCGCCGTCCTTTCAAACGACAGCCGCTGCTCGGGCGCGCGTGCCCGGCCAGCCGTGCTTCACGGCCCTGCCAGCACACATTCTCCTCCTGCTTGCCAACCGGTGGGCCGCACAAAATGATAACGAGCGAAGGGCGGGGTACCACACGCACCCCCGCGCGCCTGTGCGCGGAGCTGAGGTCGGCGGAGTGGTCATTGGACTCGGCGGGTGTAGCGTGGGAGACTGGCCTCCTGACCTCGTTGCTCGCCTTGCGGTGGAGGACCACGAGCTGATGCGGGCTGTGGAGGCCGCTCACTACGGCGTCGTTGTCGCTCATTCCCGCGTTGCGGGAGGCACCGCCGGGAGCGGCTTGTTTGCTGGACGCCGGTTCCGAAAGGGCGATACGATTTGCCCGTTCTACGGCGCGCTGACCACATGTAACCTGGCCAAACGTGGTATGACAAGGACCGACCGGTACGCGTCGCCGACACTGGGGGCCTCGGGACCTACGTCCAAGGCGTTTTCCGAGAACGCCGTCAAGGTCCATATTCGACCTGAAGGAAGCATGGAAGGAGACGAAGGGCAGCGGGGGACAACGGGGCGACTCCGAATGGGACAACAGCGACAGCAGCAGCAGCACCCGGGCGGCCCGCAGCAGCAAAAGCAGCAACACGAGCGTGACGGCGCGGAGGCGCAAAAGGAGCAGGGCCGAGCTCGGGGGGAGCTGGGCGAAGAAATCGTCGACGAGGACGAGGACCGGCCGCTCCGTGCGCGCAAGAGCCGGGTACACTATGGCTCCGCTGTCGCCGCCTCGGCGACTTTCGCGTACATGATTCCCGCTGCCTGGTGTGTGGCGGGCCTGGTCAATGACGGGCGCCGGCAGACACGGCTGGAGCAGCAAGTTGGGGCAGCCACGGCCAAGAGCTTCTTGGCCGTGCAGCAGGCTCCCGAGGCGGCGGCGTTTTTGCCTTCTGCCGGGCGACCACCGGGCGGTGTTACACGGAAGGGTGTTGCGAGTGTTGCTGTAGATTCCACTGCTGCTGCTGCTGTTGGTGCTGCCAGCGACTCCTCTGCAGTTGTTGCGGGTGCTGGTTTGGGCGGCCAGGATGTCAATGTCGAAATGAGTGTCAGGTGTCCCGGCGCTCACGGCCAAGACCCGACTCTGTCGGAGCTTGTGAAGCCGGGGGTCGTCGCCCTTGTCGCCACGCAGGACATAGCCCAGGGGGAGGAACTGCGTACTGATCACGGTACGTCCTACCGGTGGTTGACCTCGGACATCAGACAAGCCATGTACGACGGCGACCGCGCTGGCGCATCGGTCCGCGACGGCGGCAGCGGCAGCAGCACGAGCCGCCGGCGGGGCAGTGCAACAAGGCAGACCACTGTTCGCCACACAAACGCGGACAGAAACCGGGAGCGGACCGAAGCCGACAACCGTCGCAGCACGCCCCACACGTTTGCGCCCATTCACGAGTGAGGCCGCGGCCCGACCACGGGTGCAGCCCCGCCGGCTCACCGACCGAGCATCGGGGGCCTTTATTCCCGGCCACCACACCCAGTGGCCACGCATGCTCACCCGTACTGTCACCGCTACCGGGGCAGTGGCTTGGGCGTTGCGGGCACCAAGTGGCGCTGGATGGCAGTACCGGCGGCGCGCGGTGGGGCCTATGACGGGTGCTGGGACGGACATGCGGAGAGGGGGGTTAGGGCTGAGTGTGGAGTTGTGGGGGGGGAGGGCAGGGGAAGCGGCGCGCCGCGTACGTGGGGCAGCTCCGTTCAGTGCCACACGACCTCATTCCCAACGGGAGCTCGCTTTGAGCTGCAATGACAAACGCGATGGGTTCGGGGCTTGACACGGGGAGCGGGGCTGAGCAGGGTGGTGAGGGAGGGGCGGGGGGAGGGGTGGGGGGAGGGGGGGTGAGGGGGAAGGGGGGGGCAGGGGGGGCCCGTCTGCAAGCCGAAACGTCTGCCGACACTTCCTCGTGGACGGTGGGGGGGGGGGGGGGGGGGGGGGCGGGACCCGACCTTGTCCACGTCCGCGGGCAACCGCAGGCGGGGAGCCGCCCACGGCAAAGTCTTTCGCGGACGCGGCTGGCCGGATCCCACCCGGCCGGGTCGCCACCTATCCATTATGTGTGCACCGGCCACCCGGGACGTGGCAGTCGGGCCGGGTCGCCGCCTATCCATTATGTGTGCACCGGCCACCCGGGACGTGGCAGTCGGTGGTGGCCACGGTAATTAAAAGAAAGCACATTAAATACAACAATCGATAACAAAGCACGTTAAAATACAACAATCGATGCTGACCATGACGCACCCGCGCGGCCGGACTGCCTCCCACCCCCCCCCCCCCCGCTCTATCCCTAGGCCCCCCCTTCAGCCGCACCGCTCACATTGATTGTCCTGGCGGACCCAGGGCGCGGTGCAACGCACCTGCAGCCGCGCCACATCCGTGCACGTGCGGTGTGTGGGCCTGCATGGGGCGGCGCGCACGCCGTGTGCTGGGGGGACTTCAGAGGAGGGGACGGGAGGGGGGGGGGGGGGGGGGGGGGGGGGTGGGGAGGGGAGCTCGAGAGGACGCGCTGCCTGAAGGTTTGGAAGCACACTGCCAAGACGGCCGACGGCTGAGCAGAGCGCTATGTGGTACGACTGTGCTCCGGGAAGGGAACTAACTACCAGACTGGGTGCGTGCGTCGCGGCGAGGGCGGCAAATGGACTTCGACTCGCAACACACAGTCAGCAGGTGTCTATGGACAAGAAGAAAATCATGCATACCTCCTACTGGTCTGGGTATGGGTGCCGCCAACCCTACACCCCTGCGAGGGGTGGTCGCGCCGTCAACAGTAGAGCTTTCCAATGAGCAGATCAAGGGCCATTCGCAGCCGGAGATTGGCGAGTGCCTCTGCGCCAACGACGGGTGGGACGGGGACTCCCAGGCTCAAGCAGTCCGCAAAGAGGAGCATGAAAACGCCACAGCTGCTGCCATCGGTCTGGTAGGGTAGGCCCTGACGGACGACGATGCCGTCCCAGCAGGTTTCGTCTGCGACGCGTGCCGCCTCCGCTGCCGCGCGCGTCAGGGCAGCCGCAGCGCCAGCGCGCGTGTCCCCACCGTCGCAGTCGTCGTCGCAGCCGTCGAGCCGCGCGTCCGCCACATTCGATTTCGCCGCCGCCGCCGCCGCCGCCGCCACCACAGCGACCTCGTCCCTGTACCACTGGTACAAAACAGAGAGCACTCCGGGTCGTACGTGCCGTGACCGGAAAGAGTTGAAAAACCGTACGCACCTGCGCACAGGGTCGATTTGTGCGAGGCACCAGTGGTTGCCGCCCTCGTGGATGGGCACCAGTATGGAGTGTAGTGCACAGACGTCCACCCCTGCCCCGCGCGTCCACCTCGATACACGCTCATGGTCACCTCGAACGACCGACTGCTGGTGGTCCGTCGCTGCCCCGTGGGGGTCCCCGCCGGTCAGCGTCGTGAAAAAGAAGGTGCCCCAACAGTGGGACTGTGCTGGGTCCAGTCGCCGCTTGTGGATGGGCTCCTCGACCGCCGCGGCGTCGCCCGCAGCAGCGACACTCGGGCCCGCAGCATGCGGTTCCTTGTTCATCTTGCCGTCGCCGTGTGCAGGATGTGTGGCCACCTCAGTCCCGTCCGACATCAAAAAGGCCACCCGGTCTTCGCATGCCTCCGGCCCCGTCGTAGGTGTCGCTTCCCCGGTCTCTCGCGGCGGCTGGCTTCCCTCCTGTGCCACCGGAGGAGCGTGGACGGGCTTGACTTGCCCCGCTGCGTCACCGACGCCGCCGCGAGCTTCCTGTCCAGCGTGCTCAGATGCGCCCCCAGGCGACCCGAGTCGCCCGCCCCGGCGACCCGTGTCAGGACCCTTCACGGTCGCGACCTTGTCCTTTGTCGACGATGACGACGCGTCGCCCCGTCTAACGCGAGTATTCATCAACCCAACGTACGCGTTGATGACATTGTCGTCGAGCCACATGGCGGTATCGGAGAGCCGTCGCAAATCGCCTGCCGTGATGTCCGTCATCGAGCCGTGCACGCCAGGCACTTGAAAAAGCACCGTCTCACTTTGTCGACCGGTCGGCAGCCCTTTGATGAACGCCACAGAGTCCGGTGGCAGGGGCTCCAAAGACAGGGCGCCAACGCGAGCAGTCGCTCCGACCGGAGGCTTTGGTGGTCCACGACGCGCTCTCTTTCTTTCGACTGGCTTGTTGAGCTTCTCAGGGGCCTTCGTATCGGCGGCAGTGTCCGCCGCGGTGGAGGCGGCCGCAGTCGTTCCCGCATCGTCCACATGTGCGGACCCAGAACCGTTCGTTCCTTCGCCCACTAGCGGAAACCGCACCGCGCGTTGCAGTGCGTGCCGGTCCCACCTCCACACGCGCTGCCGCGGAAGGGGCCGCACGCCCACCTCCGATGCACCGCCGCCTGGGACAGCACGCTGGCCCATGACAAACGGTGCCACCTCGTACGCGATGGCCGGCTCCAAGTGGACCTCGTCCTGCTGCCCCTGCTGTTCTTGGCGCTGCTGCTGCTGCTGCGGCTAGCTCTGGTCCTCTTTCGCACAAGCATCTGCGCGATCTGCCTGACCTGGGGCCCCCGCCGGTACCAGCGATGGTGGTGCCGTGAACCCGTCTATAGCCGCACCTTGCACGACGCCCAACAAGAAGCGCTCTTCCACAGAGCGCTTGGACGGCGCACACGCCAACACCTGTGCCACTCGGCGTGCCACTACCACGGCCCGCGCTGCGCGCTTTGACGCCTCACTCCCTGCTTGGCCTGCCACGCGCTCCTCGACAAGCAGCCCTCCCGCCGGGCCTCCACCCCCCATGTGGCGCCGACCACGAGCGGCGCTGGCGACGACGCCGGCGCCGGTGGCGGTGGCTGCGGCGGTGGCTGCGGCATCCGTGGCATGAACCGAACAGCCAACAGCGGCAGAACGGGCCACAGCAATCGCCGCGGCAGCGCTGGGGTGCAAGACCCCCAAAAGGGGAAGTGGCGCACGTCCCTTGTCCGTTTGATCGCCCGCACGCCTACCCCCCGCCTGGGGCCCACACAGCTGGGTTTGCCGGCGCTGACGCGGCGGCTGTTCGGAATGGGAGCTGGCGGACCGCCCACTGGACCGCCCACTGTCCGCGCCATCGCCGCCGGCATCACCTTCGCCGTCGCCGTCGCCGTCGCCGTCGCCCCCGACGCTGGCTACGTTATCCGTCGCCGTCGCCTGTGCACGAGAGCGCTTTCTACCCGCCACCGCGCTGTCGGTCGCACAGGGAGCGCCCTCTGTGGCAGGGTCCGTCGGCGGCCCGGCCGCCGTTTGGGCGGCTGACGTTTGCGCCGCAGGTGCAGCCGTCGAGGGTGACCCCGTCATCTTTGCCGCCACTCCCGCCGCCGCCGCAGACGGCCGTTGTGGCGCCGGTACGAGGGACCGGTCTGTAGTTGATGGTAGATGAAAGGGGGGGGGGGGGGGGGGGGGGGGGGGCGCACGGCAGCCGCCACTGCCTTAGCCGGCGCCACAACAGCAGCCGGCCACCGCCGCCCCCACCGGTGCCGCCGCCGCCGTGGGCGGCGCACGTGGAAGCAGAGGACGGTGGGGACCCTCTCGGGAGAGGGGGGGAGGGGGGGGTGGAAGGGATGCAGCCACGCACGGGAGCCAACGATGGCGACTGGAGCGACGGCACGGTGCGTGGAGCCGAGTGCACTGGGCGGCCGAATGGTATGTGTGCACTTCTGTACGCGGCCGCGGCCGCGACGCCGGGCGTGGCAGGGTCTGTGGAAATTTTTGTCCGCCTGGGCTCCCCCCCCCGCACGATGTGCCACGTACCTGAGTGCTCCTTGCAACTCTCCGTTTTTGTCGTCGCTCACATTTCGCAGCAGTTGAACTTTCAAAAATAATGAATTGCAAGCTTTGTAAAAAATGGCTGTCTGGCGTAGATTTAGAGGGTAACCGTATATATTTTTGCGAGTGACTCGTGCCCTGCCTTTGGGAGAGAGTCGACGGCCAGGGCCCCCGCCCACCACAGCCAATCACCGCGACGCGCGAAATTTGGGCCGCACGCCATGTCGGCATACAGCGGGACGCCTGTGCCGCACGCTCTCCCGACCCTCCGACTCACAATCGCTGTCGGGCGGTCACGCACAGGGCGGCCAGGCACGCCCGCACGCTCGCCACTCTGCTTCTGTGTTGCCCGTGCTGCGTGCCCTGGCCTTACATGCCCCTACCCTCAAGGCAAACCCTTGCGCTGCTCGACGGCGGAGCTGTCCCTCCCGCGCACGTCGCCCGCCCGCCGGACCATGGGGAAACGTAGCCGCCCTCTTTTGGCAGATGCAGGCGGCGGCAGCAGCAGCAGCGGGGCGGGGAGCAGCCTCAGAGGGGGCGCCGTGCCCTCGGCGCCTGCCTCAACAGCGGGGGCGACGGCCGCCCCGGCGGTGCCGCCGGTGCCGGCGGTGGCGGTGCCGGCAGGGATGCCCGTGGCGGCGCCGGCGCCGGTGGTGGCGGTGCCGGCGGTGATGCCTGTGATGACGCCGGCGCCGGCGGCGGTGCCGGCGGCGGTGCCGGCGGCGGTGCCGGCGGCGGTGCCCAGGGTGGCGCCGGCCGCGGCGCCGGGGGAGGCGCCCGTGGTGGTGGCTGCGGCGGCGGCAGCGGCGGCGGGGGGCGCTGACGCACCGGCGCCCGGAGGGGGCGTGGCAGACGGCGCCGCCGCGGGCAGCGGCGCCGCTCCCGCCGCTGGCGCGGGCGTGCTGCCGGTGCCGGTCGCGGCCTTTCCGCCGCTGGAGCCACCCGCCAATCGGCCAACGCGCGCCCACAACGCGATTGAGTGTGACCTGCGGTGGGTCATGCTGTCCATGGGGGGGGAGCCCCTGCCACCGCCGGCGGAGAAGGCGGCCCGGGGGGAGGCTTGCCACGCGCTGAGCCAGACGGAGAGAAACAAGCGGCGCGTCCTACGTCGACGCGCGTGGGTGGAGCGCAGCCTGCCGCTCGTGGCCGCCCGCCTGCAGCGCCTGTATGCCGCTCGAGACGGGCGCGCCTGGGCGGCGCACGCCTACCTGCAGGAAAACCAGCGGACGTTGGCGGCCGCAGCGGTGCTGCTCGGCGTCCGACCGCTCCCGCCACCGCCGCCGCCAGACGCCCCGCCCTCTGGCGTGCCACGCGCAGCAGCAGCGCCGGCGGCGGGCGACCTGGCAACGGCGGCGGCGGCGGCCGCGGCAGGGGCGGCGGCGGTGCCGGCGGCGGCGGCGGCGGCGGCAGCGGGCGCAGGGGCGTCGGCGGTGCCGGCGGCAGCGGCGGCGGCGGGCGACCTGGCAGCGGCGGCGGCCGCGGCAGGGGCAGGGGCGGCGGCGGTGCCGGCGGCGGCGGTGGTCGGTGCAGTCTATGGCGCCTCTGCTGCACGTCCGCCCGACTTGAGCGCGGCCGCGACGGGATCAGCGGCGGCTGCAGAAGTGTCGGCGACGGCGGACGAGGTTGTCGAGGTTGTCGAGGTTTATGAGGTTGTCGCCGGTGCGGTCCATGGCGACACCTTGGCTATTGTACCGCGTGCGGGCACTGCCGCGGGCCTGGCGCCAACGGGGACCGAGCGTGAGCCGACGCTGCGCACACCGAGAGCCCGTCGCCTTCGGCCACGGGCGCACGGCAGAGCAATAACTGCGGCAGCAGCAGCAGCAGCAGCACCGAGAGCCCGTCGCCTTCGGCCACGGGCGCACGGCAGAGCGATAGCTGCGGCGGCAGCAGCAGCAGCAGCGCCGTCAGCCTCGGCGGCGGCAATGGCGGAGACGGTGGCTGTGTCTGTAGCGGCCGTGTCGGCAGCGGCGAACCACGCTTACGCTGTGGGCATCGAGACCGCCGCCGCGGCGCCGATTGACAAGGAGGCGCCAGTGTCGGCAACGGCGGCGTCAGGGTCGGCCGTCTCCACCGACGCGGTGACGACCGGGAGCGCCACCGAAACGGCTCCGCCCGCCGCCAAAGATGCGGCGGTGACCGAGATGGCAGCCATGGCGGGTGTGACACGCACGGCGGACGACGGTACCAGTCCCGGTGCCACAGTACAACCAGGTACGAGCACCGCAGCGGCGGCAGCGTCGCCCGCGTCCTCGGTGCCGCCAGTGCTTCCGCAAGTCGTGGCAGCCGCCGCGGCGGTGGAACCCGATGAAGAACCCCCCGCTCCCGGTGGTGAGAGTGGTACCGCTCGAACTGGAGGCGTCGACAATACGTCCATGGATACTTTGCGCCCGGCCGCATTGTCGTCGCCGCGACACTCCTCTCGGCGACAGCCGACGGCGACAGCAAACACGCCGCAGCCAGCAGGGGACTGCCAGCCGCAGGCGCGCGACCGCCAGCAGCCACAAGAGCAGCCGCTGGGGCGCGTCGCAGAGCCAGACGACGAACAGGACGTCTTGGTCGGGGGCGTACCTTTGGCCGTTGCTTGGCAAGCGGAGCTCCTCAGGGTGGCGCGACTCGAACACAGCGCGGCCTTCGAGCGTGATAGAGAGAGCATGGTACGTCAGTGGCCGTCCGCGCGCGCACTCCGCTATGGTGTACCAAACCCGTACTCCTCCTGTAGTGGTAGCCCACCGGCCGTGGCAACCGACATCGAGCCAGCTGCGGCCGCACGAGGCCCACCTTCCGCATCGTGCACCACGACGGCACCGGCTCCGGTGGCGTCGGCCACCGAAGCTGCCACAGTCGCTGCGGACGGGTCGGCATAATCGACCGGCGACGCGGCCCTCGGCGTGCCAACCCCTTCCCGGGACGTGGCCGAGGCGGCGGCCGCGGGGGCCGCGGCGGCGGTGACAGCCTCTGTGGGGTCACCCGACGTGGCCGCGGCGGCCGTTGCGGCACAAACAGAGGGTGTGGGAGCGGCGGCCGTTGCGGCACGTACAGAGGGTGTGGGAGCGGCGGCGGCGGTGACCGCGCCGGCGGGCGCGGCGGCGGGGGCGGCGGCGGCGGCGGCGGCGGCGGCGGCGGGAACGTTGCACCCCACAGTTCCAGCGGCTGCGGCGCCGGCAGCGGTGGCAGGAGCCACCGGGTCGGGCGACGACGAAGACAATGATGATGCCGACAAGCCAGCTGCGGGGCTCGCTCGGCCCGACTCGGCGTCATGTGTGGCTACGCCGGTACTGGTGGCAAGCAATGCGGCTGCGGCAGCTGCAGACGCACCACCACGACACTGTGGCGCTGTTCCAACGGTGGCGGCCGCGCCGTTTTCCAACGACGCAGCGGCCAAACGCATCACGTGTGCTTCCTCTGGGGCCTGTGAGGAGTCGGCAGTGGCGGCGGCATGCACGTCGGCAGCGTCGGCGGGCGACCACGCGGATGATGCGCTGGCGGATGCCGCACCGCTCGACGAAACGGCGGGTTCGAAAGCCGCTGCCGCGTCGGCCGAGACCGCGGCGGCGGCCGCATTGGCGACCGCGGCTGTGGAGGTGGACAACGGGTGGGCAGCCGCCGTTGTGGCGGCACGGCGCAAATGGACGTCCGCGGCGGCTGGTGCACCGACGGCGACCGCCGCGGCGACGACCGCCAATGCGGCAGGGGGTAGAGGCATGGCCCCAGAGTCTTCGGTCGACACCGGCGCCGCTGCAGCGGCCATACCAGAGGCACGGCGCAGCGCCACGTCCACCGCGAGGACGGTGGTGGACGCGCCCGCGGCTGAACCGGCGTCGGTGGTCGCGCCCGACGCTGTGGCCAACGCGACGGTCCCGGTCGCCGCCGCACCTGCCTCTGCGGCTACTGGACTTGCACCGGGTGGCGGTGGCGGTCGCGGCGCACGGAAGCGCATGGTCTACATTTCCCCGCCTACGCCGCTGCTGCGTCCCCCCCACGGGCCCGCGGTGCATCAGCGAGTGGTGCCTCGCCAGCACAACCCGCACCACGGGCAAGGGCAACAGGCAAGCCCGGGGCGACGCGAACAGGACAGTGTCGGCCACTTGGGCAGCGTCCGTGCAGACAGCCGAGGGCGTATTGTTGGAAGGGCCAACGGCGGCGACGGCGGCGGCGGCGGCGACAGCAGTCGCGGAGCAGACAGAGCTGTCATCACTTCCAACCGGACAGGCATCCCCCGAGCTGTGGGGTACACGGACGAAAATTCTAGCCACGGGGATGCGACGCCGTCGGGTGTGGTGGGGGAGGGAGGCGGGGCCGCCGGCTGTGCGCGTGGCGGCCGTGCCGCCGGCGCTGACGCTCCTCGCCCCTCGTCCCGAACGTACCGCAGCGGCAGTGGCGGCGGCGGCCGTGGCGGTACCGTGCTGACGTGCCGGCCATCGTGCTGTATGTGCCTGGGCGGCCTCACGCCCGTCCTCCAGCGCGGCGCCCCCCCGCCAGACGTCAACTGGTTTGCAGCCATGGACTGCCCTGCCGACCAATGTCTCCGCGTGCCTCCCTGTACAACGCCACGGGTGGAGCACCCGTTTGTCATGGCGGGACTGTCCGAGAACGTGCCTGTCTGGGAGAGCCTGCCCGACCACGTGTGCGCGCTGGTCAGCTCCACGCTGGATGTGGACGGGCTGCTGGCGCTCATCGCGCTGGACGCTGACAACTTTTCCTGTCTGTTGAGAGAGCTACCAGAGGGACTTTCCCCTGCTTTTGGCGTGCTGGTGGCGGTCAAGGCAAGGGGCGTGGCCAGCCTGTTTGGCAAGCGTGCCCTTGAAGGGGACGTTCTCCTCCCACGCCCGCTGCTCCGCCTAGCTGAGGGGGGCCGCCTTGGCTGGACTTTTGCGACCGACGACAAGAACGCGGCGGACATTGCCCTCGCCGTCGCCGTCGGCCGGCTCGACGCGCTGCTCGACTCGAGGGCGCGCATCTGGTTTGTGTCTGGCGACAGGGGCCTGTCAGCCAACTCGAGGGGATCCCTTGCGGGCGGCGACCGCGTGCGGTTTTGCAACCCGCACATCCATTCCGAGCGCGACGAGCTGATGCGCGTGCTGGCGGGCATGGTCGTCCGCCCCACTCGCCCGCCGCCGCCGGCCCGCAGTTCCGCGCGGCTGCTGCCGGCGGCCCAGCGAGCCGAGACTCGCGCTCGCCGCGCTCTGGATCCGTTCGTCTTTTGGACGAATGTGGCTGCTGAGGAGGAGGAGGCAAGACAAAAAAAGGTGGCCCGCGGGGCTGCCTGGTACGACCGCGCGCTCTAGACGCCCGGGGGCGCTTTGTTGCAGGCCAATGGGGCTGTGGGGCCACTCAACCCCCCCCACACCTTTGCCCCCATGAGCGGGTGAAGAGTGTGGCGGGGTGTGTCCCTTTTTCGCTGACACTGAAGGGGGGGGGGGGGGGGGGGGGGGAGCTGTTCATGTGTACACACAGGTGTGGGACGGAATCGTACGAACGAACAGTAGCCATGCATACACAAAACAAAGCTACGATGGGAAGCCAGGATGGAAAAAAAGCAGTAGAGAAACAATACAAAGCCGACGCCAGCCAGTGGCCAAGCCCCCCATCAACGACTGCCCGGCTCCGGGGCTGTCGGCTCGTTGACACCCCCCCTCCCACCCGATCCATCCCCGCGCCCGTCGGATTCATCCGACCCCTGGAGGGAGTCGTAGTCGTCGTCCCGCTGCCGTGCAGCGCACACACGGGCGAATGAATCGTGGAGCTCCTCGTTCCGGCGCGTCTCCTGTGCCAACTGGTCAGACACCGCCTGCAGACTCCTTTGGGATGTGAGAAGCTTCTCAGACATGCCGGCCAACGTGCTGAGCGCCTGGGTGATGACGGGTGTGGTGGGGTCGGACTCCCGGGACACGCGCACGGGACCTACCTCCGTAAATGGTCCGCCAGTGGACGCCACGTTGGGCACGTCAGTACGCAGCAGTGCCGCCAAGTTGTTGGTCACGAGCAGCAGGTGCTGCACCTTTGCGGCTTCCTCTGCCACCCGGCGGTTGAGGTCCTCCATCGCCCCACGACGAGCGCCCAAGCGTCTGCGACGAAGGAGTTGACTCTTTGTCACTCTGCCTGCGGGGTCATCCCCTTCGGGGGCACTGCCAGCCTCTTTTTCCGGTAGGAAAAACCCGATGCGCGTCATCACTTGCGGGTTCCTAGCAAGGGGTGCGTCGTCGCGTACGGCGCCCGCCCCACCTGCCTCCCCCTCCTCCTCGTCATCGACGGCGACAGAGCGCGGGGGCAGCTGTGCCGGCACCGCACGCGATCCCCCGTCCGTTGCGCCGCCCGATGCAGCCGCCTCGGCGTCGGTGGCCCTCTCGCCTGCGCCCTTGGCCGAATCTGATGGCGCAAGCTTTCCGCGTGTCGTAGACGCCCGGGAAGCCGCGCGCCGCAGAAAGTCTAGCACTGCGTCCTTGACAGCCGTCGAAAGGTCGAACCGTCCCGGGTTCCTCAGCTCGACTTTACGTCGGGTCCTCGCCGGACCTGCCCCGCTGCCGTCGTGCGCCAGACCATGGGCCTCGAGTGCCAGGCGCCGAAAAGACGCCACGGCTTCATCAGCAACGTCAAAGACAGTGCGGAGTACATCTGGGTGCACATCACGCGCGACGGCCAGCCGGGCCTTGGCGGCCGAGACGCGGCGCCCAGCGCGCCGAGGCATGTCTGCGTAGCAGGGCCCGCCGCCGCCGCCGACGACCACACACCGGCAAACGGCGCGTCCAGGCAACGTTTGCCTGTTACATGGCCTTTACGGCCTCTGTGGGGGAGTCGGCTTCTATAAGCAGGCCCTCACGACCCCCTGAGGGCCGTCTTGCACGGAAATGTAGGTACCCGGTTTTAGACCCACTGCGCACGGCCGTCACAGGAAATGCGAATCAGAACAAAGCGATATATTCCATGCTAAATAGCCACGGGTGTGTCCGGGTATGTGTCCGGTGGTCTACGCCAGGACGAAAATCCGGTAGTCTATGAGGTTTTGATCCTGCAGGCTTGTCCGGCGAGTAGTCTTATTGTCACTTCCTGTGGCGACCGACGGCGGTCTATATGCGTAATACCGGAAACACCGCGTTTCCCAGTCCATTGATCGATTGGAGTAGGGGTTACACAAACTGCGCGCTTTTTCAGATGTCCGCGGACACGGGGTTTGCTCTACGATTTAGCCGTCTGTCGACCTTACGAACGATTCTCCATTGTGAGCCCACACAGCTCACACCCGTGCCACGAACCCCCCCCCCCCCCCCCCCCCCTAAAGGAACCGCCCCCTCCTAATGAATCGCCCCTCCTAATGAATCGCCCCTCCTAATGAACCGCCCCTCACTCTGTACATAATGAGGGACCTTTCCCGGCACGTAGATCTTGGGGGCGACGACCGCTAAGGGATGTGCTGAAAAATCTTGTGGCTTTTCCGCAAACTGCCAGTGTGCAATACGCAGGACAAAAATCGTCGGACCAAAAATCGTCGTTTCCCGGGGCGCACGTCCCGCGGACGTGCGCGCGCGAATGCATGCGCGCATGCGCGCGAGCGCCCGCCCACGCCCTCGCTCATGCGTGCGCGCGGACCGTGCGCGTGTATCCTCGGGCATGCGCGCGCGCATGCGTGCACGCGCGGCCCCCCCCCACCCCCCACCGCCCTCTCCACGGTGCGCCGCGCCCCTTCCCTTCCCCTACCCCTCCCTTTCCCGGTTGTGCCGCGCCCTCTCCCCCATTCCAAACCACCCTCCCCACGGTGTGCCGCGCCCCTTCCCTTCCCCCACCCCTCCCCCCCCCCTCCCCCCCCACACCCCCCGCAGCTGGTGACGGCCAAGGCGGCGGGTGGTGTGGCGGTGACGGCGACCGGACCGGTGCGTTTGTTGTGGGCGGAGGGGGGGGCGTGAGGAGGGGGGGGCGTGAGGAGGGGGGGGCGTGAGGAGGGGGGGAGAGTGTGGGAGGGGCGGGGTGGAGGATCGGCGGCCGGCCGGGGAAGAGCACGGGCGCGGCGGCTCTGTTGGGGGAGGGGGGCAGGTCGCGCCAGCACCGGCGGCGCGGTTTCTTTAAACCGCGCCGCCGCCGCTGCTGGTGTGCTGCTCCCAAGCCGCGCCCCCACCCCACGGCCGCTGATTCTCTGCCGTGCTTTTTTCCCCTCTTCCCCCCACCCCCTTCCCCCACCCCCTCCCCCCGCAGGTGGCAGCGGCCAAGGCGGCGGGTTGTGTGGCGGTTGCGGCGACCGGACCGGTGCGTTTGTTGTGGGCGAAGGGGGGGGCGTGAGGAGGGGGGGGCGTGAGGAGGGGGGGGCGTGAGGAGGGGGAGAGTGTGGGAGGGGTGGGGTGGAGGATCGGCGGCCGGCCGGGGGGGAGCACGGGCGCGGCGGCTCTGTTGGGGGAGGGAGGCAGGTCGCGCTAGCACCGGCGGCGCAGTTTCTTTAAACCGCGCCGCCGCCGCTGCTGACGTGCTGCCCCCAAGCCGCGCCCCCACCCCACGGCCGCTGGTTCTCTGCCGTGCCTTTTTCCCCTCTTCCCCCCCACCCCCTTCTCCCACCCCTTCCCCCCGCAGGTGGCAGCGGCCAAGGCGGCGGGTTGTGTGGCGGTTGCGGCGACCGGACCGGTGCGTTTGTTGTGGGCGGAGGGGGGGGCGAGAGGAGGGGGGGGCGTGAGGAGGGGGGGAGAGTGTGGGAGGGGTGGGGTGGCGGATCGGCGGCTGGCCGGGGGGGAGCACGGGCGCGGCGGCTCTGTTGGGGAGGGGAGCAGGTCGCGCCAGCACCGGCGGCGCGGGTTTTCAAACCGCGCCGCCGCCGCTGCAGGTGTGCTGCTCCCAAGCCGCGCCCCCACCCCACGGCCGCTGATTCTCTGCCGTGCCCTTTTCCCCTCTTCCCCCACCCCCTCCCCCCCTTCCGCAGGTGGCCGCCAAGGCGGCGGGTTGTGTGGCGGTTGCGGCGGTCTGTGTGGTGCGTTTGTTTTGGGGGGGGGGTGGGGGCGTGAGGAGGGGGGAGAGTGTGGGAGGGGCGGGGTGGAGGATCGGCGGCCGGCCGGGGGGGAGCACGGGCGCGGCGGCTCTGTTGGGGGAGGGGGGCAGGTCGCGCCAGCACCGGCGGCGCGGGTTTTCAAACCGCGCCGCCGCAGCTGCAGGTGTGCTGCTCCCAAGCCGCGCCCCCACCCCACGGCCGCTGATTCTCTGCCGTACCCTTTTCCCCTCTTCCCCCCCTCCCCCCGCAGGTGGCAGCGGCCAAGGCGGCGGGTTGTGTGGCGGTGGCGGCGGCCGGACCGGTGCGCTTGTTGTGGGGGGGGGGGGGCGTGAGGAGGGGGAGAGTGTGGGAGGGGTGGGGTGGAGGATCGGCGGCCGGCCGGGGGGGAGCACTGGCGCGGCGGCTCTGTTGGGGGAGGGGGGCGGGTTGCGCCAGCACCGGCGGCGCGGGTTTTCAAACCGCGCCGCCGCCGCTGCTGGCGTGCTGCCCCCAAGCCGCGCCCCCACCCCACGGCTGCTGGTTCTCTGCCGTGCCTTTTTTGCCTCTTCTCCCCCACCCCCTTCCCCCACCCCCCCTTCCCCCCCCCCCCGCAGGTGGCAGCGGCCAAGGCGGCGGGTGGTGTGGCGGCGGGTTGCGACCGGACCGGTGCGTTTGTTGTGGGCAGAGGGGGGGCGTGAGGAGGGGGGGGGCGTAAGGAGGGGGGGAGAGTGTGGGAGGGGGGAGAGTGTGAAAGGGGCGGCGGTGGAGGATCGGCGGCCGGCCGGGGGGGGCACGGACACGGCGGCTCTATTGGGAGAGGGGGGCGGGTCGCGCCAGCACCGGCGGCGCGGTTTCTTTAAACCGTGCCGCCGCCGCTGCTGGCGTGCTGCCCCCAAGCCGCGCCCCCAACCCACGGCCGCTGATTCTCTGCCGTGCCTTTTTTGCCTCTTCCCCCCCACCCCCTTCCCCACCCCCCCCCCCCCCCCCGCAGCTGGTGACGGCCAAGGCGGCGGGTTGTGTGGCGGTGACGGCGACCGGACCGGTGCGTTTGTTGTGGGCGGAGGGGGGGCGTGAGGAGGGGGGGCGTGAGGAGGGGGGGAGAGTGTGGGAAGGGCGGCGGTGGAGGATCGGCGGCCGGCCGGGGGGGGGCACGGGCGCGGCGGCTCTATTGGGAGAGGGGGGCGGGTTGCGCCAGCACCGGCGGCGTGGGTTTTCAAACCGCGCCGCCGCCGCTGCTGGCGTGCTGCCCCCAAGCCGCGCCCCCACCCCACGGCCGCTGGTTCTCTGCCGTGCCTTTTTCCCGTCTTTCCCCCCCCCCCCCCCGCTCCCCCACCCCCCCTTCCCCCCCCCCGCAGGTGACAGCGGCCAAGGCGGCGGGTGGTGTGGCGGCGGGATGCGACCGGACCGGTGCGTTTGTTGTGGGCAGAGGGGGGGGCGTGAAGAGGGGGGGGGCGTGAGGAGGGGCGGCGGTGGAGGATCGGCGGCCGGCCGGGGGGGGGCACGGGCGCGGCGGCTCTGTTGGGAGAGGGGGGCAGGTCGCGCCAGCACCGGCGGCGCGGTTTCTTTAAACCGTGCCGCCGCCGCTGCTGGTGGGCCGCCCCCGAGCCGCGCCCCCACCCCACGGCCGCTGGTCCTTCCCCTCGCTCCTCATTCACCCCTTCCCCCGCCCGCTTCCCCCACAGGTGGTGGCCCAGACGTTGGGAGGTGGCGGCCGCTGGTGCGTCTGGCGGCACAGCCCGCAGGTGGGGGGCGGCAACGAGGTCGGTGGGGCCGCTGGCGGCGATGGCGGTCACACCAGCGGCGGCCGAGCCGGTGGCTGACCCGGCGGCCGTGTCGGCAGCGGAATCGGTCGCGTCGCCGGTGGTCGTACCCGCCGCGTCGGCGTCGGAGGTGGCTGACCCGGTGACCGGGCCGGTGGATGTGGCGGGTGCAGTGCCGACGGTCGTGGCTCCGGCGGCTCCGGCCGAGCCGCCGCCCGCGTCGGCGGGCATGTCAAGGGCGGCGTCGGCCGAGGCGTCGGCGGTCTCGCCGGCTGAGCCGGCCGTCGCGGTGTCGGGCACGTCAACGGCGGCGGCGTCGGCGGGCAAGTGGACGGTGCCGGCGGACGCGGTGGCGGTCGCGGTGCCCGTCGTGTCGGCGGGCGCGGTGCCCGGGACGATGGCCGCGTCGGCCGCGCCAGCGGGTGCGGTGCCCGTCGTGTCGGCGGGCGCGGTGCCCGTCGTGTCGGCGGGCGCGGTGCCCGGGACGATGGCCGCGTCGGCCGCGCCAGCGGGTGCGGTGCCCGTCGTGTCGGCGGTCGCGGTGCCCGTCGTGTCGGCGGGCGCGGTGCCCGGGACGATGGCCGCGTCGGCCCCGCCAGCGGGTGCGGTGTCTGTCGTGCCGGCGGGCGCGGTCCCAGGGACGATGGCCGCGTCTGCAACTGAGCCGTTGGCGCGGCACCAACAGGTGCCCGTTGACGACGACGAAATCGTACCGGTGCGAACGGGCCGGTGTGCACCCATAATGGCGGACGAGCCGGTGGTGGAGATGCTGGACATCACAGGCCCGGAGGTGGGGCCAGCGGTAACGGGGCCGGCTGTGGCGGTTAGCACCGACCAGTCAGGGGATGCAGTGGCCAGGCGGGCACACAACACGGGTGCCCTCGGACTGGTGCATGAGTGCGACGCCCTCTTTGCTCGCGTCGGCCCTCGGGAGACGACCCAGGCCGACGCCCTGTGTGTGATCCAGGCCACGTCGACGCTTCTTCGTACGGACCAAGGTGTGCAGGTTGCCCAGGCCGCTGTTGCCCACCTGTCCCACTTGTATCTGCCACATGCGGGCGACCCGGTCGTGGCACGAGAGATGGCAACCGCCGTTCGACATGCCCTTCGCGGCCCGGGTTTGGCAAATCTGCCTCGCGACAACCTCGAGGCACCCGTGGACATGTTTGTCCTCCCCGTTATGGTTCCTGACGTGTGGCGGGCAAGAACAACCATCCACCGCCTGGCGGTGCGGGCGGCGGCGGTGGCGGCGCCCACACAGATGCTGGTGACCGGCCGGTCTGGGCGGAAGCGGCTGCGTCTCACCGCCCCTGGTGGCCCTGCCGTCCCGGCCTTGGGCGGTCCTGGGGGCCCTGCGGGTCCGGCTGCGATGCCGTCTTCCCGTTCATTGGCGTTGACCCCCCCCCCCCGCGCGGACTTTCGACACCCTAGGGCGTACGAGCCGCCGGCGACGCTTCCCCGGCAAGATGCGCATGTTGTAGCGGACGCTGGCAGTGGTGGTGGCCAGGAGCTCGCCCACTTCAGCCGCGAGATGGTCGCTGCTGTCGGCGCCGTCTGCTCGAAATGGCTGCGCGAGCGCGGGCCGCTGGTCGATTCTCCTTCCTGGCCGGAACAAGTGCGGTTTTTCCGTACCGCCTGGTCCATGGGCGTCTGGCCACCCGAGGCCCAGCGCTTCCTGCTCGACGCATGTGCGACAGACACTGCCACCGTGCAGCAGGCGGTGCTGGCGGGCAAGGGTGGTACTGGAGCGCCCCAGCAGCCGTTAAAACTGCACACCCGCCTGTGGTCGCATCTGGTCGAGTCGGTCTTCGTACCTGCCGTCGTGGAGCGGGGTGGCGGTGACGACGAGCCTGTCCCGGCCGGTGCGGGCAGCCCTGACGACGTTGCCCTGCTGATGTCCATGCCAGGGACGCTGGCAATGTTGCCGACGGACTTCTTCGATGCTTTTGAAGAAGTCAAGGCGTGGAGAACGGCCATATGTGACATGGCGGCTTTGCTCTTCCCAACCGTTCTGGGACACCCGGGCGCTGCTGCTGCTGCCGCCCCGGCTGCGGCCCTGTTTTCACGTTTTGCGAGCGTCACTGCCTCGGACACGGGCGTCGGGTGGCTGGTGGCGCCCAGCTCAAAGTTCCGACTGTCCGCCCGGCACGTCATCCGTCGCCTCGCCGGTGTGGGTGAGCGGGGGGGCGGTCGGTCTGATTCGTGGTCCGTCATGGACCTGTTGGATGGGTGCTCACCCGTCCGCCCGACGGGGGGCGGCGCGGTGACTCCGCCTGCGAGACCACCAGCGCTGCCGCCCCGGGTCCGCCTTGTGGTGGCCCGCGACCTTTTGACGCCCTGCGCGTCATCGAAAACGCCCTGCACTTGCTGGATGTTAGTGCGCGCACTGCTCGTGCGGCTCGTCACTGGAACGGCATCCCCCTGCAGCTGTTTGCCGTAAGTACGGCGTTTGTGCGGGGCGGCCGACAGGTGCTGACGGACGTGAGCGCGGGGCCCCCGGCTGCGGCTGTGGGCTCTCAAGGCGATTCGGACAAAATGTCAGAGGGTGGGGCGCTCGCCCGTGTCCTGCACCTGCTCATGCGGCTGAGCATCCACCGAGACGTGTCGCAAGCACGGAGTGTCATCCTCTACGCGCTCGTCGGGTGCCTCGCCCGATTCGCCGATCCCGCTGGGTGCTCCACCCATTTTGACATCTTGGACGCGGGACACATCGCCCCCGTTGTCAACGAGTGGGTTGACTCGCTGCCGAGCCTTTGGGAGGTTGCCGTCGGAAACGACAAGGCGGCGCGGTCGCAGTACAGCTGGGTGTACTATGCGGCCATTTACAACCTGGGGAGTATACCGCTTGCGTCTGGTGTGCGAGCATCTCGGAGGGCGCTGGCCAACGCAGCGATTGCCTGGTTGGCGTCCCCCTCGGGTATGTCGCCCTGGATCGGACGAAATGAGGAGAATACCTCTCAGGCCCTGCACAAGCTGAGGAGTTTGCTCTGTCCGCCTGCCAAGCCTGGCAAGCGGGTCAGCCCCCTGGTCGAACAACTTCGTCAGCGCATCGACGAATTACTCGGCGGGTCTGCTGCGCCAGACGACACTGGGGCGGGTGCTGCGCCAGAAGAGGCTGGGGCGGGGGCTGCGCCTGCCGATGAGGTAGGTGCCGGGCCAGGTGCCGACAAAGATGGGCGGCCTCCCCCAGCGCCCGACGCGCGACCATGGCGATTCCGTCCGGTGACGGTGACCCCGACGGCATAACCATTGGCGACGACACGGGGGACGGAGTCCAGTTTGTGTGCTACCTGCCCGCAGTGGCGGTCCCAGACAATGTTTTGGCTGCGCAGGCCGTTTCCCCTGCGTATGATGCGGAACCCTGCAACGTCATTGTGT
>CM020618.1:21794474-21943788 GCA_009829735.1 Pyropia yezoensis
CGCCTGCACGTAGAGGCAGAAACACTGCATCGTACAGCGGGTCGTCCTCGTGCTGCAGGTACATGTGGAGGCGGATGCTGCGCGGGTAACTCACTTCCGCGAGGGCCTTGTGCGCTCGCCACACGTCATCCTTGGCGCCTGTGCCGCCGTGCACAAGTTCACTGCGAACAATGATGAAAAGAGTTGGGCGGCACGACCAACGTCATGGCATTACCAATTGGCGCGTAAGGTGGGGTCGTCGGCTTCCCGCTGCAAGGCCAGCGCTTCCCGACCAGACGCGCAAAGAAAACGCGTCTGCCCCAGACGCAAGAGCAAAAAAAACTTCTCGTCAGAGGCATCTCGTACAAAGGATCAGAGACCACCTGCACGTCAATGCCAGTGTCCTCGTCGTCATCGGCGTATTTGCCATCATCGTCCATAGTGCCGCTGGCACCAAGCGCCCCCGTGCGAGGAGGAGCCCCTTGCGACACTCGCTCCCCGCCCGGCCCACCACCGCCGCCGCCACCGCGGCGACGCTGTCGACACTCGGCGGACGACTAACCGGGCAAGTCCACGTGCGGGACCTGTGGCACTGCGCCGGCAGTCGTCAGCAGCACCCTCGAGCCCGTCCGAGGAGCACGAACGCGAAGCGGTGGCAGTGCGTCGTCTCGGCTGCCGACAAAGTGCTGCTCGGTAGGCCCGGGGACGGGCCGCGTGGGCGTGGCGGGAATCAGGTTCCGACCGGGCCGGGCGTAGGGCAGCTGCGAGTGCTCGCGGCGTGCCGCTTCAACCCTCTGAAGGCCGCGAAGGACCTTGTACGCCAGGGCAACCATACCCACATCAGCCGCCAACTTGCACAGGTACAGGCTGTGACGCTCGTTGTCGTCTGAGCTGCAAAGCGCGTCCACCCCTACGGTTAGCCGGCCTTGCCCTTTGCTCGTGAACTTGCGGTCCAGCGAATCAATGTTGGTGTTGATGATGGGCGACCACAGGTCATCCACGTGCAGCCCCCCGTCGTCTGCACCGGGGGGTGTATCACCCGCAACAGTACCGCGACCCCCAGCAGCGACGCGACCAGTGTCGCCCTTCCGACTGCGCCTTGCACTGGCACCCCGCCGCTGCCCCTGCTTGGCCCGTCTCGCCAGCTCTGCCTCCCCAGGAAACCTGCGCATGAGCTCGTGCAGCGTCGCGTCCACAACGCTCAACACCCGTCCCGCCGTCCCCGTGCCCGACTCCGCCCTAGGGCGGGCTTGCAGCCGCGAGGGCTGCCCCGCCGCCGCATGGATACCGCCGCCACGCCCACCGCCGCCCCCGCCGTCGTCGTCGGCCATGTGCATGACAGGCATACCTACGGCGGTGGCGCCCTGGAGAATCGCCCAGCCGCGCTCAAAGAGCTCGGTCGCAAGCACTGACGCGGCCGTCGTCTCCAAAATGGACAAGAATTCCTCGGGCCAGCCCGACGACATGACGTTTGTGTCGGCCTTGGCGCCCAGCGCAACCCGTGCGCCCGCGTTGACCATGTACGCCTTCGCCCGGGCGTCCGCGTCGTGCCAGACGCCCAGCTCCAGAAAGTCCCGCGCCTGGTGCTCCAGCGGCAACAGCGCCGCAAATGGAGGCAGTACCTCTCCCCGCGGCGCCGGCGGTGGCGCCACGCGCGCGTCCTCCTGCTCCTCCTCGTCAGCAGCAGCAGCGCCAGTAGCAGCCACCGCCAAGCGCGGCGGTGGTAGAGGGCAACCAAGCGCCGCCCGCCTCGCAGTAGCGTCGAGTGCTCGGGAGGCCGCCACTGGCGGCACCGTATCGGTGTACGGCCGCGTCGAAGGGTCTACCCCACCGCCGCCCGAGGGAGCACGCCCTGCTTCTTCGGGGCTTTCACCCACTTGGTTCTTGCCCGCGCCACGCGTGGCCTTGCTGGATCCGCGCGGCGTGCGCTTGGACTCCCCGTCGCTCTTGTCGGCCGCGTTGGCGGTCGCCTTGGCCTGCGGGCGGCGCGCACGGTTGGAGCGCGCTTTCTTCTTGGTCAGTGGTCTGGACCCACCACCGCCGCCGTGTGCCGCCCCCGCCACGGACGCTTGTCGCGTCGCCCGATTGGCGGCGCTGCGGGCGTGGCGCCTCCGAAATGGGGTGGCCGTCGTCGAGCCACCCGCCGGCCCACCATTATTACCCGCAGCAGCGGCAGCGGCAGCGGCAGCGGCAGCGGCAGCGGCAGCGGCACGAGCACCTGCACGGGGACCGGCACCGGCAGCCTCAGCCGCAGCCGCAGCAGCCGCCAAAGCGCTCGCTGCTGTATCCGTGACGTCTGCGACGGCTGCTGCCGGCGCTGCCGGCGCTGCTGGTGCGGGTGCTGCTGGTGCGGGTGCTGCTGGTGCGGGTGCTGCTGGTGCGGGTGCTGCTGGTGCGGGTGCTGCTGGTGCAGGCTCTGCCGGTGTTGGTTCTGGTGCTGCTGGTGTTGGTGCTGCAGGTGCTGGTTCGGGTGCTGCAGGTGCTGGTTCGGGTGCTGCAGGTGCTGGTTCGGGTTCTGCTACTGTTGCTGCTGCTGCTGCTGCTGCTGCACGCACACCTGCATCAGAACCAGCACCCTCACTCGCCGGAACAGATCGGGCACCTGTACTGGCACTGGCACCGGAATCGGCAGCAGCAGCCGAAGCCGCAGCCGCAGTACCCGCCAAGGCGCTCGCAGCTGTTCCTCTGGCTTTTGCCTCGGCTGCACGCGATGATGCTGTTGCTGTTGTTGCGTCCGGTACGGTTGTCGGTACTGCTGCCGGTGCTGCTGCCGGTGCTGCTGCCGGTGCTGCTGCCGGTGCTGCTGCTGGTGCTGCGGGCGCATCCTTGGGATTTGCAGGTGCCTCCGGCGGTTTGGCCGACAGAGCCCGTGTCGGCGACTGGGCCGGCGGCGGTGAGGACGGTGATGACCGCGACCGGTCGTCTACCTGCGTCAAGACGGGGGGAACGAGCGGCCGCCGCACCGTCTCCACGGGCGTCTCAAAACAGTCCGACCGCGAGGCCGCGGCGTCGCCGGAGCCGTGACTCTTGTCGTGTCCACCACCGCCACAGTCCGCCTCGTCACGATCTCTGGCGTCGCCGTCGTACCGCTGGGTGTCATTGGCGGCGCTCTTGTTGCCGCCCACGTCAGCATTCACAGCGGGAATGACAGTGACCTGGGGCTGCTGCTGCTGTACCGGCCGCACCTTGCCTGCAGTTGCTGTGGCAGCGGCCGCAGCGGCAGCGGTCCCCACAATGTCCTCTGCAATGGTGCTCGTCGGCGGCGGCGGTGGTGGTGGCGGCGGCTCTGTCTTGACAAACGCGTCAAAGTCCTTGGCCCACGCAGCAAAGTGGACAGTCATAAACGGCCGATGACGAACTTGGGCACCATCCTTCCCGCCTCCGTGTTGTATGACAGTCTTGCGCTGGCCAGTGACCTTGTTTACTCTCTCCACCGTGGCCATCATTTCTTCGCACGAGTAGTGGCGTACGAAAACGCCGATCAACTCGTGCCGAAGCGTCCGCGAGCGGCCCGGCCGGCGCTGCTGCAGCACTTGTAACGCCGACGCCGCCTTGTCGTCGAGGGCGAGTTGTGCGTGGCGTGCAGGAAACGACTTTGCCTCCGCCGTCGCCGAGGTCGTCTGCACCTTGGCGACTGTCGCAGGCTGCACGCGCCCATCCCCCTCCTCCCCCTCCCCCGTGGTGTGTGGCTCGTGCTGCTTATGCTGCTCCAATCCACCACGGGTGATCCGATACAAGCGCTCAGCGGTGACCGTGTTGATGACGTGCATGATGAAAAACAGTACGCACCAGTAAAACGGGCTGTCCGCGCCCCGAGTCAGACGGTTCATGTGGCCGTCTGCTGTGAACCCCGCGGACCACGCCCAAGACGTATCGACCATCAGCACACGGGCAGAGTTCCTCTCAGCTGGCGGCACTCCGGGAAGATGGAGGAACGGGATGGACCCAAGTGCCCCAAACGCGAGCGTCCTGTTCGCGCACTGGCGCAGTAGCTTGCCTCGGCCATCACGGGCGGGTCCCTTGCCACAGTCACGTGAACCGCCATCGACGCCGTCGACGCCATCGTGATCGTCGGAACCGTAACAGTCGTCGTCGTCTTCATCGTCGTCGTTGTCGTCCCCGCCACTGACAGGGCCGCCGGCGACACGCGCGGCACGACGACGCACACCGCGGGGCTCACGAGAGCGAGCCGCAGCAGCACCCCCGGCGGCTCCGTTCCTGTCCTTGGCGGCGGCTTCCTCCTGCAGCTTGGTGACAATGTGCTCGATGGACCCGCGCTCTGTCACGGCAGCGGCACCCAAGCTGAGCAGCTTACGCAGGGACTCGTCTCCCAACTCCTTTTGTGTTGTGATGCTACGGGGCACCGCCCCATGCGAGCGTGCTTCCTTCATGAGCAAGCCAACAGCCTTCGCCAGGTCCGCTGGCGGCATGCCGGGTGTGATGCAGTGGTACGCGCTGGCCAGTGTGGCGTCGTTGGGCGCCGTCACCCACTCAATGGCCCAGGTGAGCTGGTCACGCGCACTCATCGGCTCTGTGCGCACCGTGACAAAGTTGGCGGCGCCGCCCAGGACGATAATGTCCGTCCTGGACAGTGGCCGCCCGTCACGACGGCATACGACAGCAAAGAGCTCCGACGCTCGCGAGAGTGGGTGACGCTCGTTCAGGTGACGCATCAAGGCAGTAAACCGGTGGTAACCATCAATGAGCCAGTACCGTTTTCGGCGTTGACCGCCGTCGCCGCCGTCGCCGCCGCCGCCGCCGCCGCCGCCGCCGCCGCCGCCGCCGCCGCCGCCGCCGCCGCCGCCGCCGTGCGGGTCCTTATCAAAGTCATCCCCGCCTTGTTCGCACACGCGTAGGGAGCCTGTTACCCAGCAGTAGCCCGTCTGCTTAAACTGTTCGTAGTACAAGCCGATGACGAAGGCCCGTGACGCGCGCACACCCTCTCCAAGCATGTCAATGTCTCGAAGGGACACCGACTCTTGAACCGTGCAAAACGGGGATATAGGGCCGTCGGCGGGCGCGGCGTCGGGCCCGTCCGTGATCCGCCACGGTGGCGGACGATCATCCGGGGGAGTCCCCGGACGTTCGTCACCTTGGACGGTACCGGCTCCGTCGTCGCCGCCCAAACAGGAGCTGCTGATCCCGTCCGGCTCCGGCTCGTCCACCCCACCGGGCTGCGGCTGCGTCAACGGCGGTACCGGTACCGAAGTCGAGTCGTCACGACCGTCAAGGTCGCCAAAGTCCAGCAGAGCGTCGTCGTAGCTCAGCGACGGCGTGGCCTTCCGGCCGTTGTCCTCGACGTCCATGTCGTCCGCGAGGGGCGGACTGGCCGCCCCAACGGAAGGCGGAGGGGATGGCGGGGGGTCAGAACACTCCATACCTGACCCCGGCGCAGAGCCCAGCGTATAACAAGGGCACTCGGTCGTCCGTGCCGCGCGGGGGGTGACGGAGGCCGGCGTCGTTGGCGGGGGGGGGGGGGGGGGGGGGGGGGGGGGGGAGGTTGTTTTTCCTCGGGGGCAGGGGCAAAGAAGGTTGAAAAAGAAAGGCAACACGGGAGGCGGCGTCGGGGGGTCGACAGATGGGTGCGGGGGGGGTGGGGAGGGCGGTGCGCGAAAGGGAGAGGGGGCGAAGAGGGTGTGTGACCAGGGGAGATTGGGCCGGTGGCAGTGAAATGGGTCGCGTCTCGATCCCGCGACACGACCGCGGCCCAGACACGAGAATTAGAGCAGGGGGGGGGGGGGGGGGCGGGACGTCACGCCGATGGTGGCAGGAGGCACCCCCCGGAAGAGGGGAGCGGGGCGAGGACGAGGAGCCGCGTGCCTCGGCGCACACGCACAGGAAGGGGGGGGGGGCGGGAGGGGGGCGGGCGGGGTCTGCCACGTCAGAAGCCCTCGGGTTCGTGCGTTTTTTGCTGCCGGCGCCGGTGACAGCAAGCGGGGCACGTGCGCTGCCTGTGTGTGTGTGTGGAATCCGCAGGCACGCGCCAGTTGGATATACAAAATGGAAAGAATGGTTTCCCACCAGGACGGTGCGGCCCGTCCAACGCGTGCACCGTCGGTTCAATTTAATGCACTTTTTGAGCAACGCCTTTGTCGTGACGGTCCTCGTGAATCATTTGACAAGCGAATATGTACCAGTTTCGCCGACGGGCCATTTGGTGTTGACAGTCGTACGTGCAACGGGCCGCGCAAGCCGCGTTGCCAGTCAAATCGGCCGTCTGTTAGGGACATGGTGTGAGACCCGCTGCGCTGGCCCTCGCCGGCTGCGGCGCCCGGATGCAGCTGCGATGCCCGGCGCCTGGTCGCCTGCCTAGCGCTGCCGCCCTTCCCGCCCACGCCTCAGCTGCCGCTGCCGTTTCCCCCAATGCCACAGCTGCCCCCCCTTGCCGCCCATGCCGTCGCTGTCAACGTCCACAACGCTGGCGGCGGCTGCAGCAGCGGCGGCAGCCGCCACAGCTGCGTCACGTAGTGCTACTCCCGCTGCAGCTGCGGCGGCACGGGCTGCGCTGGCCGCGTGGCGCGCCGACCCTCGGATGGGGATGGCGGCGGCGATTGAGGCTATGCGGGGAGAGCTCCCCCCGGGGTCGCCGGCGGGCTCTCCCGGTGGCTTCCCTGCCCGACTCGCCCCTGGACTCCCGACAGGGTTTCCTGTCGGCTTCCCGGGGGGGTTCTGGACCGCCTCCCCAGGGGGCTTCCCGTGAGGCTTCCTGGCGCGGGCGACCATGGCAGCGGTAGCGGGGACCTAGGGGACACCATCGTGGTCGCTGACTATGTGCATCCTTCTGTGGCAGCCGATAGCGGGCTGGTGGCGTTTGTGCGCGGTGGGGGCGCGTGGGTGGCGGCGGCTGCTGAGGAGCGGCAGATGACTTTTTCAGGTGGCTGTGCCGGCTGTGGCGGCTGCTCGTGTGGGCTGCCCGGGGGGGGGGGGGGGGGGGGGGGCGGCCGGGGGTGGCCTGGGCTTCCGCTGGGATGAGAGCGGGGGAAAGAGGCGGGTCGCTGCCGGGGGGGGGTCTCTGAATACGTCATGGCAAAGGAGTTTGAGCTGAACGTGGGCTTTTGGGTGTCCCCACCCGTCGGGAGGGGAGGAGAAACAGGAAGGTGGATGGCCGCGAGGGGTGGGCTCGGGGGATGGCGCAGCCACCGGCGACGCCCGTGCCGCCGACGGAAAACTACACTGGCGATGATGGCGCTACCCACCCCTTTCCTCCATAAAAGACCGCCGCGCCCGTACTCCGCCCGCCCAACGGCCGACCGTCCACCCCGTCTGCACCGCAACGCTCCACACCTCCACGCCAAATGCAAGCACCCCCCCACTGACATGCACGCAACCCAGCAGCAGTCACAACCCACACCACCTGGGAAATGGGGAGGGGGGGGGGGGGGGGGGGGGGGGTGGAGCGGGCAAAGCAGGGTAGGGGATCTGCGGTCGCGAGGGGTGGGCGCAACTCAGGGGGGGGGGGGGGGGGGGGGGGGGGGCGACGCGCCAACAGCGGCACCGGCACGGCTGGAAAAACCGCACCGGCGGTGCGGGCGGGCGCCCCCCTCCCCAGAGGGAGGAGGCGACGCACACGGTGGGATGGACGTATCGCCACACCGCGCGGAATCCCCGCTCGCGGGCGCATGCGGGGAGCCGCCCACGGCAAAGTCTTTCACGCACGCGGCTGGCCGGATCCCCACCCAGCCGGGTCGCCACCTATCCATTATGTGTGCACCGGCCACCCGGGACGTGGCAGTTGGTGGTGGCGACGGACGTGGCAGTCGGTGGTGGCGACGGTAGTTGTATCAATTACCATTACAGCAGTCCTGATTGTCAAGTCTCGCTAGGCGGCCTGGCGGGCCGCGGCGGCGGGGGCGGCCGCCGCCGCCCGGGCTGTGGCGGCATGGGTGGGCGGTGGCGGTGGCGGCGGCGGCGGGCGGGGGGGGGGTGGGGGGGGAGGGGGGGAGGGGGGGAGGGTGGGGGTGGCGGGGCAGGGGAGGGGCGGGGGGCGTGCGGGGAGGGCGATCCCGGGGATGAGGGAGGTGAGGGAGGGTGGGCGGGGGAGGTACCGTAGCGTCTCCCGCACGCGCACCACACCACCGCCGCACACACACGTTCCTCTGTCTGCCACACAAGGGGCGACGAGGATTGGGTGGGAAGGGGGGCCTCGCGGGTTGTGGTGGGGGGCATGTGCCCCTGACCTCCCCAGGGAGTGGGACGTTGCTGTCTCGGGCTGCCGGGGTGCTCTTGGGTGGCGCAAGCAAAAACAGCCCCCAAGAGAGAGGGGGTGGGGGGGGGGGCGGGGGGGGCGCGGAGGAGGCAGGCAGGGCGGGGGCAGGAAGCGGACGGCGGCGGATACCGCCGCCCCACACATCCAGGCGGCGCTCGCCGCGGGCGCGACGGGGGCGACGGCCGCGGCGGACGACGCGGGGGCGGCGGCGGCGCTGGTGGGGGTGGTCGAGGCGGTGCTCGGCGTGAGGGGGGGGGGGGTTGGGGGGGGCGGGGGGGTGGGGGCGACGCGCGGGGGGTGCGGGCGACGTTGCCCGCCGACCGCAAGGAGCTGTTCAAGGGGCTGGTTGCCGCGTGGGAGGCGGGTGGGAATTACGATGGCAAGGTGTGAGAGAGGCTGGGGAGGGCACGACGGGGGGGGGGGTGGGGGGCCGACGCACACCCCCCACCCGCCGGCACCCGTCGACACGCCACCGGTGCTGGCGCCCCCCCCCCCCCCCCCCCCTTCCTCCGCCGCCGCCGCCGCCGCCGCCCAGCTCACCGTCGGGCGCGGCGGCTACAGCGTCGGCAGCGTCGGCGGCTGCAGCGTCGGCAGCGTCGGCGGCCGCCTCCCGTGCGGCCAGCCGCCCATCGCACCCCCACAGGCGCGCACGGTGGGATGGGCGTATCGCCACACCGCGCGGAATCCCCGCTCGCGGGCGCATGCGGGGAGCCGCCCACGGCCAAGTCTTTCGCGGACGCGGCTGGCCGGAGCCCCACCCGGCGGGGTCGCCACCTATCCATTATGTGTGCACCGGCCACCCGGGACGTGGCAGTTGGTAGAGCCGACGGACGTGGCAGTCGGTGGTGGCGACGGTAGTTGTATCAATTACCATTACAGCAGTCCTTTCTTCAATGATTGTCAAGTCTCGTTACTGTAGAACGGTTCGTGAGGGGTGGGGGGTAGGGGGGTTGGCGGGGGGGTATTCCCGTCATTAAGGACGGGGTGAGCGCTGGAAGGAAGTAAGTAACTGTTGATGGTAGTAAGGTTGGAACTCATGTGACGATGGCAATAAGGTTACCTGCTGTTTTCAGCCGTATGTACCTGTACTCGATGGACCCCCCCCCCTCGTACTGGTAGCCGCCGTCACGCCCCCCCTGTCGGCACCCCCTCCGCCCGCGGCTGCCCCTGCCCGCTGCCCGCTGCTTCCCCCCTGACCGCGGCTGCCCTCCTGCTGGCGGTCAGCCCCCTCCTGCTGGCGGTCAGCCCCCTACAGGCGCTTACACCCCCCCTGGCGGCGGACACCCCCATGCCATAGGTCACCCCGCTCCTGGCGGTCACCCCCCTCGTGGCGGCGGTGACCACCACCCTTGCGGCGTTCCCCCCCCCTCGTGGCGGCGGTCACCCCCCTCCCGGCGGGCACCCCCCTGACGGCGACTTCCCCCATCGTGGCGGCGGTGAGCCACTCCTCTTCTTCCCTTCATTCTCCTTCTGGCGGTCAAAAATAATTCTCATCGGAGACCAAGCCACCGCGTGCTGGGCACAGGCGAGCCACTGCCCGGGTGATGGGTGTCCTGAGGGCTGTTTGAGGGGCAGTGAGCGCAAGTCCCGTGGCGTGGTGGCAGGAGGGTGCGGGGGGGGGGGGCAGTACGACCTTGTGCCCGGGGAAAAGGCCCACGCCGTGCTCGAGACAGCGTCACGCAGCGCCTCAAAAAGCGTGTTGCTCGCAACGGCACGTGAAAGCCGTCACATGTGCAGGGGCAGAGCAGTCGTCAGCCCTGTTCAGGCACTCTGACTGGGCCAAGGGGCTCATGGCTCGTCGGATCGAGGGGGGCGCGTGGGGGTGCAGACGGCGAAGAAGGTTGGAACGGCGAGGGGGGCAGAGCCGACGACGTGGGTGGGGAGAAGGAAGCAGGTGCGAACGGAGGGGCTTTTGGGCATGATTGTTGAGATGCCGAAAACGCAGTGGCAAGGAATGTAGTGGGGCGGAGGAGGACAGCGGGGACAAGGCCGAGGATTTGGCGGCGGCGACGGTGGGGGCAGAGCGGAAGGGGCGGCGGGGTTTTCTTCGGGCGGCGTCAGCGCCCCAGCGCCCGGGGTGACGGTGCTTTTCCCACGGCCGCGCCCTCCCCCTCCTCTGGTACCCGCTTTCCACCGCTGCGCTGAACGTCCCTTGCAGTGTCCCCCCCCCCCCCCCCCCCCCCCCCCCCCCCCTTCGGCCTCCTCCTTCCCCCGCGCCCACTTCTGCGACGGCGACCACGGCAGGCGGGGGCGGGCGGTCGAGTATCAGCGTCACGACCTCCCATGCCCGGTCCTGGCAGGGGCATTGTGCGCCACCCCCTCAGGGGCCTCGGCGGCGCAGCGGTGGGCGACGGCGAGGGCGGCCAACTAATACGCTACGGCGATGCTCGTCTGGGCCGTCGTGTGGCCAGACCCAATGGAGCGTTCCATTCGGATGGTGCCGACCGGGGCGCCCAGGCTCCCCACCCTAGCCAGTAGGCGCCAACAGCAGCGCCGTGCATGTGAGGCGATGGGAGGGGGGGCGCTCGCGTCGCCACCGCGTCCTTGCCGGTTGTTGTCGCGCCCTCTTCCGCATTCGCGTCGGAGTGTGTCGGCCGCCGCCGCCTCTGCCGTCCCAACCCCGCAGTGGACCCCTTGAGCGTCGCGGCCAGGTTCCGCAACGCCCGCACGCCACTGACGCGCATCTCAACCATGGCGGCACGGACAGCGTTGGCCGGCACAGAGAGGGCGGCGGCGGCCACGGACGGCAGCTCCCCTGTGTGGCGGCCGCAGTTGACCAGGGCGGACAGCATCGCCCACAGCTGCGCCGTGCAAATGCGCGCGTTTTTGGTATCCATGCCCCGCCCCGCGGCTGCTGCCGCTTCCGCATGGCATGGGCGGACAGCCGCTCGTCGGGCAGCGGCCGCCGACGGTCGGCAAATAGGCCCCGCGGCGACCACCGCACGCCGTCGCACAGCATCGGAAGGACCCTCTTGTGGTGGACGAGTAGCCGCGACGAGTCCGCCCGACGGGGATGACGTCGAGGAACACTGGCGAGCCACAGCCGCGCGCGAGCGCCGAACACACCCCCTCCACCAGCGGCCGGCGCGCAGTCCTTGCACGCCACCGGGGGCCGCTGTCTTAACTCTGCAAGTATGCATTCATACTGTTGTCAGCAAAGAGCTGTGGGACTGAGAATGGCCGTCGTGAAGACCTGTAGGCGGGTAGACCACCCGGACGGTACATCACCTGGGAAATGGTGGGGGGGGGAGCGGGCAAAGCAGGGCAGGGGATCTGCGGTCGCGAGGGGTGGGCGCGACTCAAGGGGGGGGGGGGGGGGGGGGCGACGCGCCAACAGCGGCACCGGCACGGCTGGAAAAACCGCACCGGCGGTGCGGGCGGGCGCCCCCCTCCCCAGAGGGAGGAGGCGGCGCGCACGGGGGGATGGGCGTATCGCCACACCGCGCGGAATCCCCGCTCGCGGGCGCATGCGGGGAGCCGTCCACGGCAAAGTCTTTCGCGGACCCGGCTGGCCGGATCCCCACCCGGTCGGGTCGCCACCTATCCATTATGTGTGCACCGGCCACCCGGGACGTGGCAGTCGGTGGAGGCCCACCAACTGCCACGTCGGCCGGGTCGCCGCATATCCATTATGCGTGCACAGGCCACCCGGGACGTGGCAGTCGGTGGAGGCGACGGACGTGGCAGTCGGTGGTGGCGACGGTAGTTGTATCAATTAACATTACAGCAGTCCTTTCTTCAATGATTGTCAAGTCCCGTTACTGTAGGACGGATCGTGAGGGGAGGGCGTGGGGGGGTTGGCGTGGGGGTATTCCCGTCAACACGAACAACACGAGCAACACGAGCAACACGAGCACCACGTGCAGCGCCGGCGTGGGCCCCTCAAATGGGACTTGAAATCGCTCAAGTCCCCAGTCCATATTAGACAAGCCTGGCCGTCAGAGCACAGCCACCGGCCTGAGCCGCGTCACGCACGAGTGTCGGCGCCGTTTTTGTCGTACTCGCCCGGACCCGGCCCTCTTCCCGCCACCGCACCCTCCTCACCCATCCACCCACCGACGCCCCGCCTTGCCCCCCGTCCCCCTCCTCGCCGCCGACGACTTTTCCTGGCATCCGGACGGCGGCCCCTCGTGCGACAAGCTGTCGAGAGCAGTAGCCCCCCGGAGAGCGTTGCCGTCATGCCGGGGCATGCGGCGCACAGCCTTCATGGTGGGGCAGCTCACTTTGCTGTCGAGGTCTTTGTAGACTACTTGCGCTTTTTTGGCTTGCTCACGGGTGCCCCCGGCGCCGCCGCCTCCCGTATCAGCGAGGTCGCCGCGGCAATGTGTCACGGCGGAATGGCCCTAGCGGCAGTGGCCGTGGCTGTCCAGTGGGAAAACTCGTACTGTGTCGCTGCCCGTGCGAGTGTCGGGCGCCCTCCGGCTCGGGAGCGGCCGGTGGCCTGCGAGCACGTTCCCACGGCCTTGCTCATTGCGTGTCGTGCTGTCTGTCTGCGGCTGCAGAGTTGTGGCCTGGCAGCGGACACGGCGGAAGCCGACCAAGAGCCCGTGCGGCTGATCTACTCTCTGATGGCGTTCAACGAGACCGAGGGGCTGTCCGTCGCGCTGGCCGAGCTGGCCCTCCGCGCGGTGTGGCAGGACGCCCATCCCACCGTGCGCGCTGCCTCGCTCGTTTCCGTCGCAGACGCTGCGTCCATGCGGCGCTGCGTGGACGCGGCAATGGCTCCCACAGGCACGGGCACGGGTGCACGGCCGTTAGCTGTTTGTATTCCGGCGGACCTAGCCGTTGCCTGTAAGTATCCGGACATGCAACTCGTCTTTGGAGCTGGCACCACCGCGACAGCGGCCGCTGCCACGGGAGTGGCTACAGGGCAGCACGTCGAGGCTGCGGCGGTCCCGGAAGTCCCGGTCCCGGAAGCCACCCCGCCGTCCCGTCGCCGGAGTCTGCGCCTGGCCATGCGCAACACACGGGGGCGATAGTAGAAGAGAGGGTCGAAAAGACCTCTGGGGGGGGGGGGGGGGGGGGGGGGGGCGATTTCCCATGACCTACCACTCAGAGCTGCTTTTTCGAGTGTGGAACGCCTCTGTGCCAACACGTGACAACGTTTTCTGTACATGGTGAAAGATGTGGGCGGGTAGGAGGCGTGTCTTGTCTTGGGTCTTGGGTAGATCATTTCCATGCTTCTAGACGCCGTTTTCTCTTGGTCATTTCCTAGGCCGACCGCGCGTCGGCGTTGTGCAGCGTGCCCCCGGCCCACCACCCGGCCCACCACCTTTACTAAGGACCGTATCGGCCGCGCCCCCTACTCACCAATGCGCGGGGAGGGCCGGAAGACACGTACTTTTTAACCTTCTTGTCCTCGCGCAGCTACGCGAGCTGCCGCGCCGCACAGGGCGACGCGGTAGACACGTCGGCCTACGCGCACGCGCCCGTGGTGACCCGATTGGCCGTCACTGCCTTCGTGCGATTTGGCATGGGAGCTCCCCACCGGCCGCGGGCGTCTGGGGTGCACCGTGTGCGCACCCCCCATGGACTACAGACGAGAGCCCGGGGACCCCGACGAGGCCATGGCTCCCAGCAGCCGACACGCGATGAAAAACGATTTGTACAAGAACCACCCACACAATCCCGGCGGCCACCCGGCACCCGTCGTGTGGACAAAACGCCCACAAAACGCCGGCTCCGTGGACCACCTACGGAGAGAGGTTCGAAAAATAATCCCCCTCGGGATACCCACTCGCACTGAACAAGCCGGCGGGGGGGTCCAGCGCCGACGCGGGCGGGTCCCCATTGTCTCCGATAGGGGCCTTGGCAGCGTCCACACAGTGTCGCATTGCAGAGACGTCCGCCGCAAACGCCGGTGCCACGTGTGCCACTGGCGGGTGAGCGTCTCGCCACACCGCCCGGAGGGCGAGCTCTGCAACCGCAACAGCGAGTCCGTCGGCCGCTTTGAGTGCCACCACAGAGGAGATCAGCCGCAGGGGCTCTTCGTCGGCGGCCGCCCCTCGGGGTGTCAGGCCCGATCCCTGCAGGCAGCCACAAGCGGCCCTGCAGGCAATGAGCATGGCAGTCGGTACAAACTGGGCGGCCACAGGCTCTGGCCGCGCCGCCGGCCGGGGGTTGTTGAGACGGCCAGGAACGGAGTACGTGTTGTCCCATTCAAGCGCAATAAAGATCGCCGCCGCAGCCATTCCGCTGCGGCTCCTCCCTGCCGTGAGGTCGTTGACGCGGGAGGACGCGGCGCCGGGGGCGCCCGTCAGCAGGCCAAAAAACCGCAGGACGAGCACGAAAGACTCGACGGCCCCGTGCAAAGCGCCGCCATTGGCGGTTCGCACGGACCGACGCGGCATGGTCACGACGAGAACCGCCCGCCCGCCGCGCAGGGACAGTGCACACACGGAAGGATACGAGGGACAGGGGACAAGGCTACAATGCCAAGAGGGATAATCCAGCAGGATGATCGCGTCCGTCGTCTCCCTGTTGGCACGCCAGTCGCCGGTCGACTCTTTCGCCAAGAATTCATCCATTCAGAGCCACGTGAGAGTTTGTATTCCCATCGGCTGAATAGAGCACCGGACTGGCAGTCGCCCCACCAATCCCAGCCGCAGTCTCCTTGGCCCAATTGTCCACAGATGGTGCTTGTAGCCTGACCGCGGACGACTACTTGCTGCACCATTCTACATGGCCGTCCCGCGCTCGGCCTGTTGCCGGCTATGTATACGCTGTACAGTCAATATCCACTTGTATGGCACCCTTGCGCACTTTGTTGTCCCCCCTCCCATGCAAGACATTTGACGGCTGCGTCCTGCCATTGATGACTGGGCCGCGGCCGCCTTGGCCGCCGCCTCCGTTCCATACACCCCCCTTTCTCTCCCTCCATCCCCAGCACCCTTTTCGTTTTTTATGTGCTGCGTTGACGGAGGGGGGGGGGGGGGGAGTAGCGCTGGGGATGCGCCCGCACCCGCCCCACTTCGAACGCCCCCCCCACCCCCGCTTCCCCCCTCGCCAGTGTGGCGCCCCCTGCTGCAGTTCCTGTCTCGACCGCGCGCTGTTGCTCCGTCATGCCCCGCTCCGTCCCCGTGACGGGTGCCACGGCAGGGGACGCCGTGGCCGACTCTTCGCGCGCGCCCCCCTCCCCTCGCTCCGCATTGCGTCGCGACTACCATCCGCAGCGGCGCGTGTGCTCTGCCAGTTATGCCCGAGCGCCTTGCTGAGGGCAGCGGGTTCTGTGGCGGTGGGTGGCTACCCGCCGCCCCACCAGGCACCCCATGCAGTACATACCCCGCCAGAGGGCTACTCAGTGTGGTTGGCTACTCAACGGTGGTGGCGTTGGAGGCGAACGCCGTGGAGGCTGCGGCGACGCTGGTACCGTCGCGGGCGTCACCGTTGCGGCACCGAGCGGGGCCGGCGCGTTGGGGGAGAGCACCCTCGACTCCTTTGACTTTTGAGTAGGAAGAAGGGAGAGGGGACGGCGCGGGAGGGGGGGGGGGCGGGGGTGGGGGGGGGGGGGGGGGGGGAGGGGGACGTGGCCCCACTGCTCCCCCGCGGGTCAGCGCTTGGCATGGCGGCCGCGGCCTTCCAGCCCCTATCTACCGGGTACGGTCGCAGACCTGCTACGCCAACCACGCGCCCCGAAAAAGCCCGTGGCGGCAGCCGCCCCCTCTTTCTCGTTTCTTGGCGATGTGCTGGCGCGTGGTCGGCACATGGCGCCTCCGTACCGCTGCACGATCACAGCTGTGGCGGGGGCTGGCGGGTGCCCCTGCCGGCGGCGCTGTCCCTGGCGTGGCCCCTCTCTCCCGTAGCAATGCCGGTGACGGGGTGTGCCACCTCCGTTTGCGCGCGGCAGTGTGCTGCGATGGATCGGGGTGGCAGGGCAGAGGCGTCCACCCGCCCTGTGTGCCAGGTGTCCACTTTAGCGCCTTTGCTCTTTAGAGAGAGGGGCGGTTCGCCCGACACCTTCCCTACCGCGTCGCCCTTTTTCCCACGCGCATGGCGCCTGTGCCTGTTCTGCCACCCCTTGCCCGCATTGCGGCCGCGCGGCCGCTTGCGGAGTCGCCCACGGCAAAGTCTTTCGCGGGCGGGGCTGGCCGGATCCCGCCCGTGCCGGGTCGCCGCATATCCATTATGCGTGCACCGGCCACCCGGGACGTGGCAGTCAGTGGTGGCGACAAAACTTATATCAATTAGAAATTCGGCAATCCCTCTTTCAATGATAGTTCCACTGATAGTTCAGTCTCGCGACCGTAAGACGGTTCGGCCCCCGGGGTGGGGGGGTCGGCGGGGGGGGGCAACCCCGTCAACGCAAACAGCACGAGCAGCACGAGCAGCACGAGCAACACGTGCAGCGCCAGGGAGGGCCTCTGGAATTGGTCCAATATGGACTTTAAAGTACCATGCACTTCACGGCGTTTAAGAGTTGTTGTCACTACACAGGCACACGCCTGGGCCGCCTCACGCGTGACTGTCAGTGTGACGGTCGGCGCGCGGTTTTTACCGCACTCGCCCAGACCCCCCCGGACCCCCCGCGCCACGCTCCACACCCACCACCACCCACCCACCGACACCTTGCCTTGCCCCCCTTCCCCCACCCCCCTCCTCGCCCGACCGGGCGTTGTTGACGACCACCCCCCGCTCAGGCCACCCGACCCGATCATCGTTTGCCGCCCATTCCAGTTGTGCTGCCGCGGACGTCCGTCATGGACAGATCGGATCGCGCTTTTCCCCGCCCCGCCAGCGTGGCCGATCCGTGCCCCTCCGACTTGACAGACGACGACCATGACGTGCGGGCGAGCGCTGTCCACGTTGGCGATATGATCGTGGACGACAGCGGTGCGTCGCTCGAGGAACGCGGGCGCACTGACGCGCAGGGTACTGAAGAGGTGGTGGTGGAGAACGGGGTCAACGCGCCACCGTCGACGGGTGCCGACGGAGCCGCCACCGCACGGGTTCCCCATCACCTGGCGCGCTCGTCGCTGGTGCTCCAAGACGTTACGCTGGGGACGTTGCCGATCACCACTCACGTGGATGCTGCCGCCAGGCAGCCCGCCGACCCAGCCTACCACGACCAGTTTCACCAGTCGGGCTACTGTTGGCATCCGCGCTCCGTGCGCGTGGTGCTTGACATGGACGCCGCCACCACAAGCAGCAGCGTCGTGTGGGGGCCGTACGGTATCGCCCCTCGTCGTCGTGTGCCTCTGCCTGCCACGGTAGGTGCACGTGCACTTTCGGAGGTGGCTCCCCGCCGTCGCCACGTGGGGCGTGGACACCCCATCGACGCAGCACGCGACGGCGACGGAGATGGCCGCCGCGAGCAGCACTGGATGGTCGTCAATGGGTACCGCCGCCGCTTCTTCGCACTCCTGCTAGTGCTCTGATGCACAGGCGTGCTGCATTTGCCGCCAACGAGTGCGAAGGATGACGGATTTCTCGTTGTAGCGTTTGTCAATCGCGGGTTTTGTATGCGTGTGTGTACTAAAGATACGGTTTAGAAGGGCCACCGAGCCGTGCCGTCCTCGACAGCGATCCTTTTGCCTCCGCAATCGCGTGCCTTGCTCCGTCCCACCGACGCCTCAAATCAACCCGCCCCCCCCCCCCCCCCCCCCCCCCCCCCCCCCCCGTTGGCCCGATAGGGGTAGTTACACCCCTCAGAGTTGGAGGGGGGCGGAGGCGCTGCCGCCACCGCTACCGTCGCCGCAGGCACGGCGGCCCTAGTTTTCGGCCTCGGCGAGCAGCACTGGCCAACCGACGCGGCCGGTGGACTCACGCCGCTTCCTTGTGCCCTTTGCACGGGCGACGGCGGGCGACTGGGATGGCGGAGTGTGGGGTCTTGGGGTCGACCTGGCCCGCCGCCTCGGCCACGCCCCGGTCACGGTGGCCGAGAGCCGCGCGACCACCGCGTCGTCGGCGGGCAATGGCGGCGGCGGCGCTGGCGCCAGGCGAGACAGACGCTGTTGCGCCAGCTGCCGCGCGGGCGGCGGGACGACGTTACGGACGGCGTGGCGGGGTGTGTGTGTGGCACTCGAGGCGGAGGCGGCGGTGACAGAGCTCCCGCTGGCTCCCATGGACGGGGCGGCGGTGGGTGACAGCGGTGTGTGCGTGGCGGCGGGGGTGGTGTTGTTCCCCGTGGAGGCCGCGGCGGCGGGGATGCAGGTGGCGGGGGCGGGGCCGCTTGATCCACCGTGACAGCCGCGGCGGCGTCGCCGGCGGCCGAGACGGCTCTTGAGACGGCGTCGCTGGTGGTGTTCGTGCCCTTCCCAGCGTAACGGATTCAGCTCGGCGAGGGAGAGCTTGGATAAGGGTCGGAGCGAGAAGGGGTATAGCAAGCCCGCGGAAGATGGCACGTACGGTACCGGGGGGCCGGAGACCGCTCCCCCCGCCGTCTGCGCGTCGCCCCGGCGGGGGCGCCGGTTTGGGCCCCCAGACGGTGCCGGCCGCCGCCGCCGGCCCGCCCCGGCGCAGCGGGCGGCGGCTTGTCCCCCCCCCCCCCCTCGCACCCCCGCGGCGGCCGCGGCGCCCCCCCCCCCCCCCCCCCCCGCCGCCGCCTCGCCCCCGCCGCTGCCGTCGCTGCTGCCGCTGCCGCTGCCGCCACGGCGCCAATGCCGTGCGCACGGCGGCGGGGTATTGCGGCGGGGCGCCGCGCCCTCGTGGTCACCCGCGCGGCATGAAGAGCCCCCCCCGCAGCGGCCAACGCGGCCAAGGCGACCGGTCGCAGGGGCGGGGGGGGCGGCGGCGGCTCGTTGGCGTCTGCGTCGGCCGCGGCATCCGTCTCCCTTTGTGGCGGCAGAGGCAGCGGCGGCGGCGCCGGTGGCGGCGGGGGCGGTGGTGGCGGGGACCCCACGCCCTCAATTGTGTCCACTGCGCGGCGACGGCGACGCCGCTGTGGTACACTGGAGCGGATGAGCCGCGCTCCCTGTGCAACGCGTGTGGGGTGCGGCTGCACAGGGGGATACTTGCGCTCAGGCGGGTGCCGCTGCCCGGGGGGGGATCCCGCTGCACGACCGTCCGCGGGCCGGGCGCGAGACTCGCCGCCGCCGCCTCTGCCGCGGCGGCCGCCGCCACTGCTGCTGCCACAGCTGCCGCTGCTGCTGCTGCTGCTGCTGCCGCCGCGTCGTCATCGGGGGAGGGGGGGGGGGGGGGGGACGGCGTGGAGGCGTCCCGTCGTCATCATCGTCCAGGGGGGGCGGGGGGGGGGGGGGCGGCGGCGGAAAGGTCGCCGCGGCTGCCGCGGCGAGCCGCCGTGGCCGCGGCGGCGGCAACCGCGGCGACCGCGGCTCGCCGCGAGAGCGCGGAGGGGGGGAGCGGCGTGACGGTGGTGACGCTCAAGTAGGTGGGGGGGGAGTCGGTGCGGGGGCGGGAGGGGTGGATGCAGTGGGGAGGGGGTGGAAGCGGGGGGGCGGTACGGCGGAAGTCGGCGGGGCTTTTCCGTGGGCTGGGAGTTTGGTCCCTGTCCCCCTGTGCTGATTGGTGCGCAGAGGGGGGGGATGGGTCGTTTTTTATGTATCCTTTTTGTCGAGGAGCCCTGTGCGGACGCCAACTACGTGCAACTGGTAGACAGCCCGCTGTGCTCGGTGACACAGGCACGGCAGTCGAACGACTGCACGTTGGCGCATCCGCCGCTGCGGTCAGCCACCGTGGTCAGAGTCTCCCCCCCCCCCCCCCCCCCCGCGCCCTTCTCTGCCCCCGCCCGTCGTGGCCGCGGCGCCCACCGCGGCATCCCCACCGACGGCCGCCCGCGGGGAGGGGGCGGCTACCGCCTGCGGCGGCGGCGCGGGGGCGGTCCTACTCCACCCGCCCACCTTGTCTGGCGTGAACCGCGCGCGGTGGGTGTGCCGTGTCGCCTCGCCGGAGGGGGGTCCGCGGCGGCCACCCCGGGCGGCCGCCGTTCCGGCGACGGCGGCGGTGCCCCTGCCGCCCACCGCTGGCCTGCAGGTGCATGACCGGTAGGAGGACTTTCCTGGCTGGCCGGATGGGTACGGGCGAGCGGCGGTACTGATGAGTACCGCGGCCACGGACCCGCCATCCGATGGGGGCCTGATACTGAGAGGAAAAAGTGTTGAGCGACACAGGACAGGCGAGAGGGACAGCAGAGGCGAGAGAGACAGGAGAGGGACCGGGTGGCCGCGCTGTACTGGTGGGGGGCAGCGTGGCCGCACTGGGAGAGGCGTGGGAGGGCAACTGGCAGAACTAGGCGGTCGCGGGCGGACCAAATTGCCAATCATGGCCGAGTGTACAGTACATGTAGAGGGCCCGCGGGATAGCCGCGGGGAAAACGAAAGATAGACCGTTTAGTGTGCGCCCTCACCCGACGCCCAGGCGAGCGTGGAAGCGGCCACGCCCGTGTTTATCTCACACAGTAGGCGGCGCGGCGGCCGCCGCAGTGGGCGGCGGGTGACGGGCGGGGCGGTGGTGCAGCAGCCACCGCCACCGCCACCGCCACCGCCACCGTCACCGCAGCCGCCGCCGCCACTACCGACGCGACCGCGTCCCGGCACGGCGTGGCGGGGGAAGGCCGCGCGGCGGCCGCGCCGGTCCCGCTTGCCCCTCTCCCCGCGGTGCCGCCGCCGGCGACTCCCGGTCGGAGGCTGCGGTGGCGGGACTGGTGGCGGCGGCTGCGGCGCGGCGCGCGCCGGGCCGCGCGTGTACGCCGCTGCCACGGCCGCCGCAGACGGCGGCTGGGCGGGCGGCGTCGCGGGCGGCGGCCCGGCGTCCCCCCCACCGCCCTGGGCGGACGGCTGCGTCGGCCAAAGCGGCGGCTGCTAGGCCGCCCCCGCCACCGCCGCAGGCGGTTCTACGAGTCTCGCGATTGACGCTCGCGCCGCCACCACTCTCGTTGCGAATGGGCGACGGGGGTGAACAGCACACGTCTTGGAAAATGAAAATGGGTGCCATGGATTCGTGCGGCGGGGGGGGGGGGGGGGGGGGATAGGGCGTGGGGGTGGGGGTAGGAGAGCGCGTTGACGTGACGGCGCGGTGCTGGGAGGGCGCGCCCCGCCGCGGCGCGGTACCCGACGCCTGGTGGAGCGCGTCGGGGGGAAGGGGGGGAGGGGGGGGGGGGGGGGGGGGGGGAGGGGGGAGGGGAGCAGAGAGTGGGGGGGTGTCGCCTGAGCCTACCGACATCGACGCAACCCCCCCCTCCAAACCGCTACCGCCGCGACCACCGCCGCAGCGCCCACAACCACCGCCAACGCCATCGCTATTGCGGCGGCGGCCCGCCGGCGCCACCGAGGCTGCCGGCACCACCGGGGCTGCGGCCACTGCCGCCACCGCCGGCGTCGCTGTCTGGGGTGCTATAAGGATTTGCCCATTAAATCCCCACCCGGAACCCAGGGGATATGGACTGGGACCTCTCCTTACATGTCCGGCCCCGATAACTTCCCCCAAGACACATCAATTCCCCACACCACGCTGTATACCTGACATTTTGCGGACGTCGGCCGACCGCACGAAAGCCGCCGTCAACGCACTGTCGGAACCCTGTCATGGACGTCGGAACTCGACAACGAGGAGCGAGTGACATCGTCGACCAACCACGGGCGGACATCCCCGTCTGTGCTGCCTGAATTTTATTCTCTGCGCTGCTTGAAAGCTGGCATCAAGGACCAGTCACATGATTCACCGACATTGAGGACACCACACATCCTCGCTGGCGGCTGAGTGCGATATGACTGGCTCGCCGGCTTTTGGATTGATTGAATTTGGCCTTGCTGGCCCTTACAGCCGGTCGGACCTTCTGGCCGACCGGCGTGTGGAGCCGGCTGGTGGGGCGCGCTGGGCGCCATCCACGGGAACCCCTTCGTTTCGGACAAACTGGGGCTGCACTTCTTTAGTGCGCACGCCCGCCCATGCTTTGTTCTGAGAGACACGCTTTGTTTTTGGACCGTTCTGTGCCTACCGGCAGTGCGATGGGGAAACGCATGCTTTGGGGCACCTCGGAGGTGCCCCGACGCGAGTATGTAGTGTGTGGGTGTCGGCGCCACCGGGGGAGACGAGAGGGGCAACCACAGACACAGACCAAAGACACTACTTACCTTTTGTACCCTCGATCCCCACCGACGTCACGCCCATCTTCTTCCCCAGACCCACCCCCGTCGAGACCACCGTCCTCTTCCCCGTGCCCCGCCGCCCCATTGGCTCACAGGGCCCGCTGACACCCCCACGAGTACGTTGAGGGCGCCCCGGGTTTGGGAGGGTCCTCACAGGTGCCCCCGTTATTCGGGCGCCCCCGCTTGCGCCGCTGCCCTCCTGCGGTTACTGTGGCCCCGGGGTGAGGAGGCGGGCAGCGCGGGGGGCGCAGGGGGGGGGGGGCGGGAGGGGAGGGGGTGCGCACCGCCATGGACGCGCCCCCCCCCCCCACCCCCCCCCCCCCCCCCCCCCCCCGGCAGCCGCGGAGCGGCCGCGACGGCGTCACCAACGTCGCTGACCCCCCCCCCCCGCCCACTGACGACGGCGGGTCCCCCGCCTTTCCCGGCTGCGGCGGGGCGGCTTCCCCCCCCCCCTGCACGCGGGGGCAGACGCAGCGGCGGCGAGCGCGTCTGCGGACCTAGCCCTCGACGGCCTCGTCGCGTCGGTGAGTGGGGGGGGGGGGGCGGGGGGGGGGGGGGGGAACGCGGCCGTCGGCGAGGGATTCGCAGGCGTGGGGGACCGGGCAGTAAGGAGGACTGGCTGCGAATTCCCAACGGGAGCCCCACGTCCCCCCCTCGCGGGCCGCAACTCCCGAGGGTCGCCATGGAAACCAGACAATCGCCACACGAACGCGCTGCGGCGCCGGCGTCGCCGTCTGGACAAAGCGGCCAGGCCCCCCCTTAGATCGCAGGCCCTGGAGGCTGTCCGGTTGAAGATATCCGCATCCATCTGACCCCCCCCTCAGCGACCTTTCCCGGGGTACCTTTCCCGGGAGAAAGGAACCAGGTTACTGCTGAGGCAGGAGCACACACGCCCGGAACCGGCAACTCAGTTCCTCTCCCAGGGGAAAGGTTGGAGAACCCTTCCCGGGAGGAGCCGGATAGGCCTTCCGGCGCCGTACTTGGCGAGACCCGCCTCCTGGGCTTGATGCAGTGGGAAGGTTAGGCGTCCTCGATCCCCTAATAAGCTGCCCCTAATCCCCTAATGCGGTACCTTTCCCCTCAGGAGGAACTCTCATTCTACTTCAGGTCGGTCGAACGGAGATACATGACATTCTCAGGGAGAGAAAGAGGCGTACAACACAGAGACAAGCGGAGAAGGGAGAAAACGAAGAGCACGAGAAGAAAGAGCTCGACCAGCTGCATCGACTACTGCGCGAGAAGTCTACATATCAAAAAAAAGTCGCCACATATCTACGTATGTATGTTCAGTACCTTGACCCTGATCTGTGGGCGATCGAATAGTTTTCTCTCTCCTCTTCGGGGGAGGAAGAACACTCGCTCTTTCACAGACACGCGCACCGTTGCGTGAGGCACTGACGTACGACAAGGACACGCGGCAAGAGAGTGTCTGCACCGCGCTTGTCGCAAGCGCGCGCGGAAGGTGATACCTGATTCCCCCCCGACAGCGACACATGGAAAGAACGTCAGCGCCACTTCCCTCCTTCTGTTGCCTAAAGCAACTTTAGCTGCAGAGCGCCACCGCCCGCGGGCACGCGCGGACGTAAACAGGGGGGGGGGGCGGTTCACAGGCGATCCCACCCGCCCGCTCCACCGCGTTGGGTCACGTTTCCCCGACAGACGAAAGGCAGCGCCGCGGCCCCCCGGCAACCGGGCGCGTGGAGACCAGCCCCCCCCCCGCACCTTCCCCCCCCACCCTCCCCACTCCCCACCCCCCCACCCCCTCTCCCCCCATTCCGCCTCCACACGTCCGCCAAGCAGGCGCCAACACTGCGCACGCGCGTGGCACGCGGGGAGGTAGACACAGCACGCGCGGGCGGACCGGCGGAGGCGCAGCAGTGCAAAGAAAAAAAAAGTAACGCCGACGGGGGCGGGCGGGCGGGCGGGCGGGCGGGCGGGCGGGCGAGCGGGCGGGCGGACGGACAGAGGGGCGGGTGGGTACGTCGGCGGGTCAGCCGCCCGGTGGGGCGGGGGAAGGGGCAAGGAGGGGACACACCCTCGGCCAGGGAGAATACGAGTTGAAACCCCACGGCCCGTCCTCTGGTGGATGAGGACGCGTGGAAAGAGGGGCCGCGGAGGTCCCCCCCCCGCGTGGCCCCGCCGCCGTGGCGTTGATCCGAGGGCCGCAGCCACCGCGCGGTGCGGCCGCCACCGCCGCCGCCGCCGACGTTCCTGGCTGCCGCCGACGCTACCTGCGACGGCGGCGGCGGCGGCCAACCACCCGCGCCACCAGCCGCCTGCGGGGGCCACGGTGGCCGCCGCCGCCCCCCCGCCCCCTTCCCTTCCCGCGCCCTTCCAGCTGGCAGGCGTCCTTGGCATAGGGCCACCACACCGCATCGCCTGACCAGCCGGCTGGCCTGCCGGCCGGCCGGCCGCCGCCCCCCCCTCGCGCTGGCTGGCAGCCACCCTGGCCAGCCGCCCGCAGACGGGCCGGCCAGCCGGCCGGCCGGCCGTCGCGTCAGCGGCGGGGGGTGGGCGCCCCAAAAGAACCGCCGCCACCATCAGCGCGGGGGATAGTTAGCTCTTCCCGCCGCCGCCGTCAGGTGGTTGTACTCTTCCCGCCGCCGCCGTCAGGTGGTTGTGCTCTTCCCGCCGCCGCCATCAGATGGTTGTGCTCTTCCCGCCGCACGTCGTCAGCGCACAACCATCCCCCGAGCTGATGGCGGCGGGGACTCTGCCGCACCCCGCCTGTGCGTGGCCAGCCGACCGCGCGGGGTGCTTGTACTTGTCTATTTACTTATTACCTTGCGTGCACCGCCAGACCGGAAGGGGGGGGGGGGGGGGGGGGAGAGGTGAGCGTCGGCCGGCCGCCGCCGAGCTCCACGCTGCGCGGCGTGGTGTAGGGCTGCGCCGCGTAGTGTAGGGCTGCGCCGCGTGGTGTAGGGCTGCGCCGCGTGGTGTAGGGCGGCGCGGGCGGGGAGAAGCGGCGGCGGCGACTGAGTGGCGGCTCGGGGTGGGGAGGGGGCGGGGGCGGGGGCGGGGGGGGTGGGAGGGGAAGACGCTGTCGCGCCGCGGCCAACGAGGTGACGACGTGGGGTGGCGGCAGGTGGCCTCGCGGCGGGATGCGGCGGTGACGGCCGCGGCTGCGGGGCACACGTCCGCGCGGGGCGGGGCGGGCGGGGGGGGCGGTTGGGTAGGGGGGAGCGCGGAGCAGCGGGGGACGGTGGGCGGGTGGGGTGGGGCGAGGGGGTGGGATGGGGCCAGGGGCGCCTGGCCTCGTCCCCGGGGGGAGCAGGATGGGCTGTCGGCCGCCCTTGTTTGCAACACACGCCACGCCGATCGAAACAAACTGCCGCGGCAGTGCCACCCGCGCCCCGGCCCGTGTCCTGTACTGTATGCATTGGACGGGGCTCTTCGAATGGGCGGAGGAGGGGGTAGGAGGGGGGGTGGTGGGAGGAGCGAGAGGAACTGCGACAACGCGCCTCTTCTCACCTGTCGTGGACGCGTGCCCCGTGCCCCCCTGCCGGGAGGCACGTCCCTCAGCCTCCTCACGCGCCGTCCCGAGGCTCCTCATCCAAGACACACCCACGCCCAACCCCGTCTCTTTTTTGCTTTCTCTTTCTATTTTGTACGCCTCCACCCACGTGGGCACTGCTGCCAGGCGCTGCCCAGCGGGAGCCGCGGCAGGCGGGGGAGCAGCGCACAACGCGTCCCGGGAGTCTCCCCTGCCACGGGCTGTGGTGGGTGAGGCGCGGCGTCGTTGTCAGTCGGAATCTTCCCAGACCTGCATCGGGAGGGTGCGCGACACGCTCAAAGATACATACCCATCCAGATGCTGTCTATGCACTTGGTGGCGAGGCCATTCATCGGGAGGGTGGGATCCGTTCCCCGACCCAGCTGCCAGCCAGTCCAACCAGGCCTCCTCCCCCCATGGCTACAGTACCAGCCACACCCGGCACGGATCCGCAGTGGCCCCGCAGCAGCCTGCTCTACACCCCACATTTCCAGGGCGCCGAGGGCGCCATCAACGTACAGCGGCTGCGCGAGCCACTGCAGCGAGGCGCGCGCGCAAACGAGATTGGCGGGAAGAGGGGGGGGCGGTCCTCTGGCGGGTGGGGCCCATCGACCGGAAGCGTGAAAAAAAGGGGGTGGGGGGGGGGAGGGGCCGGTGGTGACGTCAACGTCGCCCGCCAATGTGTGCTTGGTAAATATGGATAGGGGCTAGGGAGGGGCGGGGGAGGGGGGGGGACGGGGGGTGGCGATCGACACTTCTGCCAAAGCACGGGGGGTGGCGATCGACACTCCTGCCAAACCAGAGTCCCCGCCCTCTCTCCCACCGGCCGGCCACACGCCCGCCGATGCTGCGGTCGGCCGCCGCGTGGCTGTAGACGCTGTTTACTGGCTGTGGCTGGGCGGGGACGGCGGCCACCTGCGGAGGGAGCTGCTGCCTGCTGGGGAAGAGGGGGAGGGGGGGGGTGGGGGGGACGAGGTGACGTGTTGCGGGGCGCGGCGGCGTCGGTGGTGGCGCCTCGCCGGCCAACCTCCATCCACCCCACCCAGTGTTCCTTCTCAAGCGCCCCCCGCCCACCGTCTCACTCCCCGCCTACATTCTCCCTCCCCCCCTCCCCCCTCCTCAACCTTGATTCCCTGCCCCCACCTCTTCTTTCCCTCCCCGCCCTCTCCCGCATTGGCCGTTGCTTCCTCCTCCCCTGTGCTCTCTCCCCTCCTTCGCTTCCCCCCCGGCCCCCCCCCCCGCCCCTTTCTTGCTCCCCTTCCGCCCCCTTGTGGCTGGTACCTCTGAGAAGAGCCATGGCGGCGGCGCCGGCGGCGGCGACGGGGGAGGTGGCGGTTGCCGGCAGCGTGCCCAGCCGGGACCCCCTCGCTGACGGTCGTGGCGGCGGCGGCAGCAGCAGCGGCAACAGCGGCGGCGGTGACGCGGTGGGGGTGGTGGCGCCCGCGGTCGCGGCGGTCGCCCCGTCCTCCGCCACCGCCGCCGCTGCCGCGCCCCCCCCTCCACTTCGCCCCCCCTACACCAGCAACGACGGCTCGGCTGGTGGTGGTGGGGGAAACGGCGGCTGGGGCGTGGACGGGGTGGTGGGCGTGACGCCCGCGGGGGCCTCGCGGGGGGGCGGCGGCGGCAGCAGCAGCAGCAGCAGCGACGGCGGCAGCGGTGGCAGCAGTGGTGACAGCAGCACCGACAGCAGCGGCAGCGGCGGCGGTGGCTCGACGGGGGCGGGGAAGGCCGCCGCCCAGGCGATGGTGTTACAAGTGGAGGAGGATGGCATTGCTGTGGCGGTTATTGGTGCGTGCCGCGGGAAGCGGGGGGTGGGGGGGGGTGGGCGGGTTGAGGGATGGGCGGGCGGGTGGGTGGGCGGGCGAGTGGGTGGCCGGACGGGTGCTGCTGGTTGCGGCGGGGGCTGCAGTTCGCCCAGCTTGTAGGCAGTGTCCCTGGGGGTGCCGCGTAGCGAAGTTGCTTGTTGTTTTGTATGCGCTGGACTGACACGTCACCCGTCTCCCCCTGGTCCCCTCCGCCCCCAACATCCCCTCCCTCTGTTGTGTGGCGCGTGGAGTGTCCCCCTTCCCCCACCCCTTGCCTTCCCTAACACCTCCCTGTGGCGCTCACTTTTGTTTGTTTTCTCATCGTTTCCCGACCGCGTCTGCGTGCTCCGCAGGCAACGGCATGTACGGCCGCTCGTTTGCGCGAAACGCCGCTTCGTGTGGGATCCCCGTTGTGGTTGGCTCCCGCCGCCACCGCTCTGCGCGGCGGGCGCCCGCCTGGGCGTCGCCCGCACCCATTGTGTGCCCGCACAAGGCGCTCGCCGCCGCCGACGTGGTGGTCCTTGCCATCCCGGCGGCCGCCCACGCGGGGTGGGTGGCCGAGTATGCGGCCCTGCTGGGCGGCAAGGTGCTGGTGGACGTGGCCAACCCGGTCACCCCGTCAGTGGGCGCCGCCGCCGCCGCGCTCGTCTCCCCGCTGACGGGGGCGCTCGGGCGGTGTGTGCCTCTGGGGCGGCGGCAGCGGCAGGGGGCGGCGGGGGCGGCACCGGCGCCGGTGGCGGGGGGTGCCGCCGCCGGCGCCAGTGGCCGCGGGCTGGCCGCCGGTGCGGGCGTCGTTTCCTCCACGGAGCGGCTGGTCGCGGCCGTGGCAGCCGCCGGCATCCCCCGCTGCGAGGTGGTCAAGGCGTTTAACAATGTGCCGGCGTTCGCGTTGGACGAGCCCGCCGCCCGGCAGCCGCCGCCGCTGGTGCAGGTGTCGGGCAATGGGGAGGCGGCCAAGGCCAAGGTGCTGTCGCTGGCGCGGTCCATGGGCTATCCCGCCTTCGACGCGGGCGGCGTGCGGTGTGCGCGCACCCAAGAGGCGGCGGTGCACCGGTTCTTCAACGCCTGGGTCGGGTCTGTCACCTTTGCCGTGGCGCTCCTGGTCGTGTGGACGGTCTACTGGGCGTCCCGCTACTACGCGTTTGACCGGCAGTCGACCGCGTCGTTGTGGTGGACGTGGCTCCTCGTGCCGATAGGGGACATGGGCGCCCTCCTCCTCGCGGCCACCTTTCTCCCCGGCAGCGTCGCGGCGGTCGTCCAGCTGGGGCGTGGCACCGCGGCGCGGCCCTTCCCGCGGTGGCTCGCCTCGTGGATGGGGGCGCGCAAGCAGCTGGGGCTGCTCGGCTTTTGGTTTGGGCTCCTCCACAGCTTTGCCGCCGCCGCCAATGGCTTCCCGCGGCGGACGGCCACCTTTGAGCCCCTGCCCGACCACTACCGCTACTGGGCGGCGGGGGTGGTGGCGCTGGGCCTCTACTGGGTGCTCGCGTCCGCGTCGACCGGTAGCACCGCGGCGGCGCTGTCGTGGGCCGAGTTTCGATTCCTCTTTTCGTGGCTGGGCCTGGCAACGGTGGGGGTAACGCTTGTCCATGTGGGCGTCCTCGTCCGCTTTTATTCGCAGCACAACGATGCCAACCCGGTACAGACCGTGTTTCTCACGTTTGGGGTGCTGGGTCTGGCGGGCGTCGCGATGCTCGCGTTGAAGCTGCCGCCGCTGTCGCTGGCCGTGCGGCGGGTACGCTCCAAGTGACAAAATGGCGGAAGTGGGGGGGGGCAGTCGGCGGAGAAGAGGAAGGTGAAGGAAGGGGGCGATTGGGGGGCTAGGGGGAATGCGTTTTCTGGGCGACAACGTGGAGAGTGGGGGCAGGGGGCGGACTGCGGGGGGCGCCACTGACAGGACATACATTTACAGTACTGTACATACACCACCGTCAGCGACGAGCATGTATGCCGCGCGCTCCTGGTGCGGGGCCCTGGCAAGCCAGAGGGCGGGCGGCACGCCCTCGCTGTACCCATTGCCGGTGGAAGGGAGGGAAGGCAAACTGGCGGCTCACCACCGGCGTCGCTCCCCCCTTCCCCCTCCACCTCGGCTCGCCGCCCGCCGCAGCCCCGCCGTCGTCTTGCCGCGGTACGTCCGCTCTCCAGGTTCCACTCACTCGCGTCGGCTCACCAGAAACGCCCCCCGCTTTCGTCCGACACGTCGTCTCTCCCACGCTTGCCCCGCCGGCCTGGTCATCCACCCATTGGTAGCTATGCCTGTCGAAGGCGGGAGGCACCGCCATAGAACACGCCAGCAGCCAACGGGCTCAGATGTCGCGGGCAGCAGCCATTGGTCCGCTGAACAGTCCAAACGAACACTAGCCACGTGTTGTCTGGCAAGTTGCCAACTACAGTACGCACGACTTTTTCAGCCGCTTGCGCCTACTCTCCGACGGATGGCGGGCGCCGCCACGTGGTTGTCGGACAGCCTCAAAAGTCGGCGACGTGTGCCGCACGCCAGCTATCCTCCACCGCCCACACAACTCGACCACGCGGCGGCTGCCGTGGGCGACGACCTGGACCCCCGCGTCAGGCCGCCTCCCCTCTGGTCTTGTGCGTCCCTTAAAAAGTGGACGTGCAGCACGGGTCGTGCAGTGTGGGTTTGATTGGTCCAGTGGCCGACATTTGACATGATCACGACACTAGCACGTCCACTTTTTACGGGCCGCACTGTCCCACGCCCACCACTGTCCGCATCCTCCACAACGTCCCTGCATCGCCGTCCTTGTCCCGCTCGCGCCCGCCTACTATGTGTGAGCCCACCCGCCACTAGTCCACCATCTTTACGCTTTGGCACGCGGGACCCCCGACACACTCCCCCTTTTATCCCTTTGCCCCCTCGCTTACCTCCCCCCCCCTCCCCCCGACCTTCCTCGGAGGCACTCCCCACCATGGTGGCCTTTGTCGCTGGTGGCACGCCCCTCCGCCGGCCTGGCCGGCGGCGGTCCGTGGCGACCACGTCGGCGCCCCCAACGCCCGTATCGGTGGCGGCCTTGTCTCCCAGGGCGTCGTCGGGGACGCCGTCCCCCCCGGGCGCCTCCCCCCCCCCGCCCCCACCGTCTGTCCCCCCCCCCCCCCCGCCGCACCCTACAAGTGCCCTCACCCGGCGGACCACCCTGGCCGCCGCCGCTGCCGTGGCGGTCGGGGCCCTCTTGGGCGGGGGCGACAGCTTCTCCGCCCGCCCCCCCCCCGTGGGGGCACTGGATTTTGGCCCGTCCAAGGCGGAGCTCCTCAACCGCGCGTCGACGGGGCGAACCAAGGAGGAGGCCGCCGCCGCCCGGGCGGCGGCGGTGGAGGAGCGCCGCGCGCGGGTCGAGGCGGCCAACCGTGCGGCCGCGGAGCGGGAGGCGTCGCTAGCGTCGTCGGCATCGTCGTCGTCAACGTCGGGGTCGTCGGCGACAGCCGACGCGATTGAGCCGACCCTCCGGGGGAGCTACTACTCCCCCACCGCCAAGCTCCGCTACCTCCCCCGCGTGCGACTGGCGGCCGAGTCGCTCGACGCGGCGGTGGTGGCGGCGGCCAAGGGCGACTGGCTGACGCTGACCGAGATGGCGTCGCCGACGGGCGCGCTCGGCGACGCGGCGGCGCCTATGCGCCTGTACGCATCCTCCCTGGCGGGCCAGGGCCTGTCGATCGCGTCGCGGGCGGCCAAGGAGATGGACGCGGCGGGCGCGGACTATGCCGCCGCCATCACGCGGCTGACCAAGGGCGCCAAGAAGCGCTCTTCGGGCGCTGTCGGGGGGGCCCTCGACGACCTGCGGGCGTCCATGGCCGCCTACCGCCGGGCGGGGCGGATGGACAGCGACTGGGGGCTGTCGGAGATTGCCACCACCCCACGCGTCGGCGCCGCGTTTGGCAACAATAACCCGGTGCTCTACTCGCGCAACAGCGGCGGGCGGGGCACCGGCGGGTCGGCCGCGACGGGGGTGTCCCCGACGGCGGGGGCGGCAGCGGGTAAGGAGCCCGCGGCCGGCGCCGGCGCCGGCGCCGAGGCCGCAGGGGGGAGGGGGGGGGGTGGCAGCGGCGGCGGCGCTGACGGTCTGGGCGTCGCCACTGCCCGCACCGACGGGCTCCGCTCCCCGGGTGCGGTGCGGGGCAAGCTGGGGGTGGGGCTCGGGCCCGCGTCGGGCTCCGCGTCGGCCACCGACACGACCACCCGGACGGGGCTGCTCGACTCGGGAGCCGCGTCGGGGGCGGCGACGCTCGGCGCGGGCGCCGCACTTGGCAAGGGCTGGTAGTAGGGGAGAGAGAGAGAATGACGGCGGCCAGGGGGAGGGGGGGAGGGGTGGGGGGTAGGCGCTCGGCAGGCTGGCTCGATTGGCTTGGCGGGCTGTGACGCGGCCCCGCCAGTAGCGCGCGGGGCACAGCATGGGAGGTCTCTTTCGGTGTGTCTTAATTTGGGCGCCCGACGGGCTCACTCTGCTTTTGGGTGCTTGGCGATGACACGGCCGGTGGCCAGTCACTGTGGTATCCATCACCGCGTTTCTCCTACAACGGGACTGCCGTCTGGCATGTGCCCCTCGCTTCCCATCCTCTTCGCCTTGAGTTAGAAACACTCAATGAACGCCCCAAAAAGAGGCGTCCACCTCCATCGCTCCTTCCCCCCCCCCCCCCGCCTCTCCCGCCTCCACCGCTCTCACCACAACCGCTGCCGCGGAAAGAACAGGCGCACCAGCGCCCACGGCAGCAGCAGGTCGGGCACCCACCAGCGCGCCGCCAGCGCCGGTACCGCCACGGCGGCCAGGTAGCGGGTGCTGCGGAAGGACGGGGGCGACCGGCCCGCCTCGTCCACCACCCCCGCTGCGCGGCCAAGGTCGGCCGTTAGGAGGATGGCGCCAGAGGCGGCGAGCAGCCGCTCAGCCGGCCACCCGAGCAGCACCGCCAGGCAGCGGCCAACGTACAGGGGCGTCTCGGCGGTGGCGAGGCCCGCCGAAAAGGGGCGCCCGCCGCCACCGCCGCCGCCGCCGCCGCCACCGCCCGCTCGGCGGCGACGACCGCCTTTGCCACTGCCACTGTCCTCGCCATTGCCGACGGCGCCGCCGACAACCGTGTCGCCCGCCGCGTCAAAGGCGCCCATGTAGGCAACCATCTTCTCCGTCGACACCATCCCCGGCCAGACGCTCATCATCGCAACCCCCTCTGCCTGCAGTGCGGCGGCGCCGTCGGCGGTGAGGCGGTCGAGCGCCACCTTGCCGACGCTGTAGAGGGGGTCAAACAGCGGCACCACCCCGCCGATGCTGCCAATGTTGATAATCACCCCTGTGGGGCGGCCGTCGTCGGGGACGCCGCCGCCGCCGCCGCTGTTGCCGCGGCGGGCGCGGGCGACCATGCCCCGCGCCGCGTGGGCGGCACACACGTACCCGCCGCGGGCGCCGACGCGGAGGACGGCGTCCCACACCTCCCCCGGCGGGCTCGACGGCGGGTCGGGGGCGCCCCCCCCTCCGTTGGCCCCCCCGCGGGGCCCCCCCCCCCCCCCCCCCCCCCATCATCCGGCACCGCCTTGGCCCACCACGGCCGGTGGAGGTTCTCGGCGAGCGTTGACACCCCCGCGTACGCATTGTTCACCAGCCCGTCCACCCCGGCGGGCGCCAGCCGCGGCACCGTGTCTGCCCAAAACGCGTCCACCGACGCGTCCTCCCCGTGGTCGACCACCGCCGGGTGCGCCACCCCCCCCGCCGCCGTCACGGCGGCGGCCACCTCGTCCAGGCAGGCGCCCCCGGGCGTCGCCGCGCTCCCCGTCCTGCCCGTGAGGATGACCGTGGCGCCCGCCTCGCCGAGGCCAATGGCCACCCCGCGGCCAATGCCGCGGGTGGCGCCCGTCACCACATACACGCGGCCAGACAGGGGGCGGCCGCCGGGGGGGGGGGGGCCTTTGGCGGCCATGGGCGCGACCGCCGCCGCCGCTGCCCCGATGGGGTTGGCGCGGGGGGGGGCGGACGCAGAGGGCGGGGGGGGGGGGGACGCTGCGGCCGTGAAGGGTGGCGGCAGCCGGCGGGAAGCCGCGCCGGTGGCAGGGCGGGCGGGCGGTCGCAACCGCCGGCGGCCGACGGCGATAGTGGCAGGGGCGGCGGCGGCGGCGGCGACGGCGCGACGCGCTGCCGGCAAGGTACCGACAAAGGCAAAGCGCGAGGCCGCGGCGGGGGCGGTTGGCGCGGCGGGAGTGGGCATGTCCGAGCGGCGCCGAGCGCAGAGGGGGGGTGAGGGTGGAGGTTGCCAGTCGGCCATCGGGTGACGTGTGCATGACGTGACATTGCCCAGTGCAGTACAGTACAGACTTCTGTATATCCCTCCACCTCGGAGACAGGCGGGGCACTGTCCAGTGGTTCTTTTGCAGCTTTCCGCCGCGGTTTGCACTACGCACCCTTCTGCGCGGGGTCCCCCATCGTCTGATGCGCTATATTCGGATACAGTACTGTACTGTAGAAATGTTTCGTATACCATGTATATTCCCAGTCGATCGTAGGAGAGCCGTCGGACCGCATTGGCTGGTGGAAACGCACAATCGTACGACGATCGCGCCCGCACTCCGAGGCTCGGGTGCCATGCACTTACGAGATTTGTGTTTTGATTAGGGACGCTTTTGAAATTAGATTAGAGCTTCACGTTACATATGAAAATCTTAAACATTTTAATATTTCCTGCTCGCCATATTTCTTTCTCGCATGTGGTGAAGCTAGCGGCGTGTATGGTCCGTTGCACAAAAAAGATACATCGAGGTTTTTCTCGGCTCGGGCTCGGGCAGCACCTCGGCCGTGACGGGGTCCACGGTCGCCATGCTGACAGTAGTATCACAGAGGTCCTTGCGAACTCATGAGGGCCTTGGGTCTCCTGGTAGTGTACCGCTCTGAGGGACACCCTGAGTGGACCGGTTGCTGACCACCTTGAAACGGGGCCATCCTTTTCGCATTGATTTGCACTGCTCGGGGGCTGGTTCTTGGCCATGTGCTAACAGAGGCTTGGAAGAGGGGTGGTCAGTTCTGGGGAGAACCCAGCGGGTGCCTGGAGGCCATTGTTTTGAGTTTCTTTTTCCGTGAGCGAGTCCTCGTTTTTGAGATGGCCGTTCGTGGGGTAAATGTTCCATGTCATGGGCTCATCTGATTGGTCCACGAAGAAGCCGGGTCCTCACGTGTGAAATGCCATTTCTGGCTTCATGTACATATCGCCTGGTGCCCCTCATGAAGTGGTTTCTCGTCCCCCTGCCTCTCCTGGTCCCCTCTCCTGGACCAGATACCTCGAGGAGACAATCCCGCCCCTACTTCCCGCCACCCCCTCCACCCTCCGCGGCAGTACCTCATGCGGGGACTTGGGCGGGTCCACTAACGGCGGACGGAGCGCTGCTCGGGGGGCTGCGCCCAGACTGAATGGTTCTTCGCAGGCACCAACAGTGTCCGGCCCCATGGAACAAGATGAAAAGCGTCCCGCGCCTGTGGGGTGTGAGGGGGTGGGGGCGTGGATCGTGTGAGAAGAGACGCAAGTGCACGACGCGCCTTGCTGCTTTTTTGCCTCTTGGGCTGACCGCGCCCTTCGCGAGGCCCCCCAATATTCGGTCTCCACATAGCCGTGCGTCATTCCAGCACCACTTCGCTGCCGCTCCCGTTCAAGCAAAAGTACCGCACCCTGCCGCCCATTTACCTTATGCCCGTCGGAGCCGCCGTGCCCGCCCCCCTGCGCCCGCAACTGATAGAGAGGCTCCGGCGCAGGCACGGGTACACGCGCTCGTGGCGCTATCACCACCCCGCCGCTACAGTCGCCGCCGCCCACTCCACTCCAGGCGTAACAGTGACTTTACCCCAACCGTCTACATCGCACATAGAAAATTGTTCCCCCCGCTCCCCCATCCATATACTAACCCTCCCGCCATCGCCGCAGATGCCCTCCTCACCAATAGAGGACATCACCATCCCTTGAAATCCTCTCCCCGCGCCCCCATACGCCACCGCCTCCACGACACCCCTCAGCCCAAACACCAACCCCGCAGTCCCCACCCACTGTCCCCCACCACGCGAAGAGCGTCACCATCGTCCCCCCGCCCTCCCCCTGTACACCATGCCCGCGGACGCCTGCCCCCCTTCCCCCTCCTACCCTCACCACCGGCACCACTCCCGGCCTCTTCGACGAACGTAGCCACAGCTGCCTGTGGCCAATCCCCCCCCTCCCCACCAAAATGTCGACGCGGCCGCCTGCGCCCCGCTGCCCGCTCCAAAAACACCGTTGCTGGCACCGCCCCCTTCAAAAAACCCATACCTGCAGCGGCGTGGGGCCTGACCGCTGTCGCGGCCGCCCTAGCGGCCGCCGTGGCCGTCGCCTCGGCCTCGGTCAGGACGGTCGCCGCTTCCGCCGACGACGCGGTAGCGCCGACGCCACCGACGCCGTCGCGGGCACCACCGCCACCGTGTCGGCCGCAGCGGCCTACACCACGGCCACCGCGGCAGCCGGGGTGGCCGCCACAACCCCCTCGGCCGCCGGGCTGTCTGCTACAGCAGCCGGCGACACCGGCACCATTGTCGTCGCCGCCGCCGCCACCATCGCCGCCGCCGTTGCCCTCCCCCCCCCCCGCCCCAAACTCGTCGTCGTGACCGCCATTATCGTCCTCGTCGCCGCGGCGGTCCTCGTCGCGAAACCGTTGACACCAACGCCGCCGCTGCCGCCGCCGCCGCCGCCGCCGCCACCGCGGCCGTCGCCACCGACGCTGCTACCGCCGCGCCCATGGTCACCATCGTCGACGCTGACCGTGGCGCCGGCCCCACCCCCCGTGTCGTGGCCCTCCCCACCCAGTGTGCCCTCTCCCACAGTCCCAGTTAATGAACGCGCTGGCAGCGGGTTCCCAAAAGGGACCGGCCAACATTCATGCGGGGCCCATTACACCGGGGCATCTGTAGGCGCACCTGATTGGCCGAGGCCCGTAGCCCGAAGCTTCTCGGAGGAATGAGAAAAGAATGCTCGATGTATCTTTTTTGGGCAACGGGCCATAGGACAGACGTTTTTAGACCTCCAGGAGGAGCACTTTAGTGGATACATACAGTGGTGAAGAGGGAACGCAAAGAGGGTGAGGAGGGGGCACCATCGTATGACCCTGTGTTTGATGGTGGCGTCGGCGTGCGTCTTCCTCGGGCAGCTCTCGCAGATGACTCGAGGAGAACGACGCGAGAAGAGTGAAGGCGAGGGGAGGGAGGGCGTGCTTTTCAGTGTAGAAAAAGGTGAGACTTTGTGGGGAGCGGGGGCGTGGGGCATGTTTGCGTGCGTCGCGGCCGTCCCGCCGCCTGGCACACGCTGACGACGCCGCCCTGCTCCGAGGGCTTCACCTGGGTTATGCCGCGGAAGGTCATCACGGCGAGCCAGGCGCAGCTGGCTCGCCTCGGACGCGCGCTCCTCGAATCGGGGGTGGTGGTGCTGACGGAGCGGCCGACGGAGCCGCTCAACGGCCGCAAGGTGCAGTCGCACGGAGCGTAGGGTGGGCAGGAATGACTCTTTTGGGAACAGCTTGGAGGAGGGAGGAAGGGGGATGGGTGTGAGAGGGGGCGAAGGTGGGGAAGAGACGGAGGGAGTCCCCGGAGGGCTGGTAGTCAGGGGACCAGCAGCCGCTGCCGGGCTATGCTGGGTCGGTGGCTGTCTAAACTCACGCGTACGTACAGCTGCGGACCTGCCAACGCCTCTCGGATGGGTGGCGGGAGAACGGGGGCCTCCCCGCATGCGTGATGCGGGGAAGTGACTGGGGTGCCTGTGGATGAAGAGCGCGAGAATGGACCAAAGTGGACAGTGAGAGAGGGGGCGGGTGCGGGGGCGGGGACAGATGGGCGTAGCGCAGGTGGCGAGACGGTGACGGGAGGCGACTGTATGAAACGTACCCGGGGCCAACATGTGTTCCAAAAAGTCGACACAGTAAGAATATTTTGTTTCGTTTTTACATGAGATGAAAGTGTTATCCCATGGATTCTATAGGCTGATGCCAGACGACCTTGCTGCGGTCGGGGCCATCCGTTAACAGGTGCGGCCAGGATTGGCCGAGAGCTCGGCACGAGGGCCCCACGTTAACAGAGAGGTCAGATTCTATTGGCCAGCTGAATTGGGAAGCTCGTATGTGCATGGCACCTGAGCCTTCTTGGTTGGGTTCTGGACGAGACTCTGTACGTCAACTATCCTACCCAAGGCTGGGGAAGGTACCCGCCCGACCGTGCCCTGGTTCGTGGTGGCGGACCACCCGAACCCCCCCCCCCCCCCCACCCCCCCCCTGTCAAACACCCGCAAGCTCCAACGGGAATGGCGGGGCCGGGCTCACCACAACAACCCCCCCTCCCCCCATCGTCAGCCACCAATCTCCCCGCGGGTGGCTCAACGCCGCCGCCGAGGCTCTCGTCTCGAGGCGCGCTCGCCGCACCGAGATTGCCACTGCTCTTCCCCACCCCCCCCACCCCCCCCCCCCCCCCCCCCCGCTTTGGTCCACCCCAGGCGATCGCCGTCTTTTCCCAGCGCCCCCCCGCCACCCCCGCCGGCCGCCAGCCGGGCGTGGCCGTCGGCGGGCGGGCCGGCGGCCTGCCCCGCTGGGACTGTGGCCCCCCCCCCCGCCACACGGGCGCGCGGGTGCAGACGGGGAGCAGCGGCGGCAGTGGGTCCCTTGTGCCCGTCTCGTCAAAATTGTCGACGATGCCCCCGCACTCCACCCCCCCCCCCCCCCCCTCCCCTCCCCCCCCTCCTGTCCAACCTCTGTTACGACCACACGATCCGCTTCCAGACCAGATGTGGGATTCAACCCTATGCGGGAGGGATGTGGTTGGAGCCTCTCTGTGGATCCCCTCTTTGTAGAGGACTCGCGACATCTCCCTGCCACCCCCTTTAACAAACAACCCCACCCACCCGGTGGGGCACCTTGGTGGAAAAAGCCGCCCCCCCCCCCCCCCCCCCCCCCTCCCCTCCACAGGCCCCCCTCCCCCCCCCCCCCCCCCCCCAGCGCACCTCGTAACGACCCGTGGAGCCACCCATGGCGCCACCAGTGGCCACTTGCGGCCGTTGCATGTGGTGCGCGCGCACGCACGCCAGCCAGGAAAAGAGACACACGCCGCGGTCGCCGCGTCCCAATCCCCGCGACACGGCCCACGCGCCAGCCGCCTCTCCCACCCCCCCCACCCCCCACCACCACCATCACCGGTCCCTCTTTGGTCCATCATCTGCAGACGATGATGCCGCTCACCCCCTACCCCCGCCTCCCTCCCCCGAGGGCCCGGGGGGGGGCTCCTCTCTCGCCCGGCCAGAGCCGCCGCGCCCGTTGCGGTGGGCGGCGACAAATCCACCCCCCCACCCACCCGCCACCGCCACCGCCCCCACCATCGGCGGCGGCCAAGGCCGCCACCGTCGCGACGCGGGACGCTGGCGGCCGACGCGCACTCCCACACTCCCCTCTACTGGACCGGCGTGGTGGGGGGGGCCCCACACGGCGTGCCCGTACCGGCTGGGAGGGAGGGGGGGGCGGGGGGGCCTGCCTGCCGCCAGGGCGTCGCGACCGCCCGACGGCCTCGCGCCGCCCGGGGAGCGGCGCGGGGAAAGGCCGGGGGGGGGGGGGTGGGGAGGTTGGCAAGAGACGCTCTGGCAGAGGGGGGGATGGATGGACACACCCACCCCGCCTGTGCGCCACTTGCGCCGCTTCCACCGGGCCATTGGTGGGAGGGAGACTCCCCCCACCCCCACCCCCCACCCCCACCCCCGGCCTGGTCCTGCTGCTCACCCCCCCCTTTTGGAACACGACGACCCCCCCCCCCCCCCCCCCACCCCCCACCCCCCCCACCCCTCCTGACGCCGCTTGCACCGCCACGGTGGGGTCCACACCGCAAAGCACCACCACCACCGCCACCACCACCACCCCCCACCCCCCCCCCACCGCCGCCACCGCCGCTGGCCTCGGCAGATACACTAGATATCCCTGGGCATTGGCGGCTGACGCTGGCAGGGCGGCCGGCCGGCCGCCCGGCCGCGTGTGGCAGCGCCGCGTGACGGCACAGCGGCCAACGGGCGGCGCGGGCGGCTCCCCCCCCCCCCCCCCCCCCCCACACCAGCCAGCCACCCCCACCCCCCCCGGCACTCGGCGCGGCGCATCACGAGGGAGGAGGGGCCGACGCGAGCAACCACTCCCCCCCCCCACCCCCCACCCCCCCCACCCCGCCCCCCTTGCACCCCCCGACCGGCGCAGTTCCCCGCACCCCTCCCCCCGCATCCATCCATCCATTATATACCCCTCCTATCCACCCACCCCCCCCCCCCATCCTTGGCCACGTCCTTGCTCTCCCTCCTCCTCCTCCCCACCCCCCCCACCCCCCCCCGCCCCCCCGGGGCCCGCCCGCTACGCCCCCCTCCCACCCCCGCCGGTGGTCCCGGCCAGTGTGGCTGCGCGGTCCCACCCCCCCCCCCCCCTCTTTTTTGGGCCGCCCCCGCCACACACCCGCCGACGGACGGACACCCGCCGCCGCGGGGGGAGCGGGCGCTGGTCGCCGCGCCGCCGTCACCGCCCCCACCCCCCCCCGGCTATCTACCCCCCGGCCTCTGCGGCGCACGCTGCGTCTGGCGCTCGTCGCTGCACGCTTGCCGTCGGGGGGGGGGGGGGGGGGAGGGTGGGGGTGGGGGTGGGGTGCCTGGCCTGGTCGGCCTCTGCCTGTGAGGGGGGGAGGGGGGGGTAGTGGGGCGGGGGGGTGGTGGGGGGGGGGGGGTGGTACTGGTGGTGGTGGTGGTGGCGGCGGCGGCGGCCAGGGTGGAGGGGCGGGAGTCGCAGGGCACGCTCCCCGTCTTGCACGCCGTCCCACTGGCCCGCCCGTCTGCGGCCGGCCTCGTACGCTTCTTTCCCACGCGCACGTGGTGTGGTTGAGGGGGGTTGCTGTGGGGGGGGGGGGGGGGGGAGGCGCCGAGCGCCGCCGCCGTCTCGCACGGCGGATTGGCCACCCCGGCCCGGCCTACAGTCAGCGACGGCGGGGCCGCGTCTGGCCGCTGCGGCGCCGACGGTGGCCGTCACGCCGGCCCGCCAGCGGTGGAGGCGCCGCTGCTGCGCGCCGGCTGCCGCTGTCGCCGCCGCGCGTCACCGCCTGCCGCCGCCGCCGTTGCCGTTGCTGCCGCTGACGGCGCTGCCGCTGACGCTGCCGCCACCCTACCGCTGCCGCTGCCGCTACCTCCACCACCGCCTCCACCACCGCCGCCGCCGCCGCCGCCGCCGCCGCTGGCCGCCCCACCGTGACGAGCGGCGGCGGCGGCGCTCCGTGGGGGGACCCCACCGCGGCTTGGCCGCATTTCTTTTGTCCGCTGGGGGGGGGGGGGGGGGGGGGGGAGGGGGGGGTCGCACGCTGGGTGCGTGGGTGGGCCTAGTCGCCCGGCCACACCCGCGCCCACCCCACTGCCGCGGTGGTGGTTTGGTTGGGGTGGGAGCCGCCGAGGCGCGTCGCGGCCCACGGGGGGTGTGGGCGGTGCCTGGCTGTGTTCCCCCCCCCCCCCCCCCCCCCCTCTCGCACACCCCCCCCCCTCTCCCCCCCCCCCCCCCTTGACGGGCACCGCGACGGCGACGACCCGCCGCGGGGGCCAAGCAATGACCGCCAAGCCGGGGCGGCGGAACCTGCGGCCACCGCGGGCGGCCGCGGGGGTCTCTGCCGCTGCCGCTGCCGCGGCGGCTGCTGCCGCCAGGGGGGGACCCGCCGGGGGGGGGGGCGCCCCCGCAGACGGTGCCATCACGACGCCTGCCGCCGCCGCCGCCGCCGCCGCCGCCGCGCGGCGGCCGGCGCCGCCGCCACCACTACCACCACCGCGGCCGACGGCGGCGGGGGGGGTGGACGCCGCGCCGGGGCGGGTACCCGCCGGGGTGGGGGACTGGGGTGGCGGTGGCGGCGGCGGCGGCGGCGGCGGTGGCGGTGGCGGTGGCGGTGGCAGCGGCGGTGTGGCGACGGCTGGGCGGGACGCTCATGGCGCCGGCGGCGTGTGTGGCGTTGGCCACGGCAGCCGCGGCGGCGGTGGCGGCGGCGCCGCCATGGATGACGGCTGCAACAGCAGCAGCAGCAGCAGCAGCGGCGGCGGCGACGCCTTTTGCGACGCCATTGCGTGCCCCGAGCCGTCGGCCACGGCAGCGGCCGCCGCCGCTGCTGTCGGTGGCGGCGCCGCTGCCATGGACGCCACCCCACCCCCCCCCGCGCGCCTGGTGTGCCCACCTGGGGGCGGCGCGACGACAGCGACGGCTGCTGGGGGGGGGGGCGCCGCCGCCGCCGGCGGGTGGCCCTACCCCACCCCACCCCCCCTTGGCTCCCCACGCCTCGAGGCGGTGCCACCGGCGCCGCCCGTTACCCCACTGTTTGACTCACGGGGGGTGGTGGCGGCGACGGCGGGCGGTGGCGCCTGCACCGGCGGCGGCAGTGCCGAAGCGGCCTCATTGGCGGCAGCGGCGGCGGCGGTTGGCTCGGGAGTGGGACGAGCGTCGTCTGGGGGGGCGCCTGGGCGGCCGGGACACCAGCCACCCCAGTCGGTACCCCCCACCAGTGGTGGTGGTGGTGGTGGTGGGGGTGGCATTGGCGGTGGGAGCGCGCTGGTGGTGGCGCCGGGCGTTTCCCCCCCGTCGCCCTACACGGCAGCCGCGGCGGTGACGGCGGCGGCGGAAGCGGCGGTTGCGTCCACGTCTGGCGCGTCGGTGCGGCTGCCCGTGTCCCCACCGATTGGCAAGCGCAACCGGGGGATTGTCGCGTCGATCCGCAACCGCTACCGCGACGCGGTGCACAGCATTTTTGCGCCCGCCCCCGTGGTGCTCAACGAGGTGCGCCTCATCTCCATTGAGACGCCCCCGCCGGGGCCACCACCCCCCGCGTCGGGACGGTACACCCCCGCTGCCGCGGCGGCTGCGGCTGCCGCGGCGGCCGCCGCGACCGCCGCGGCCGCCGCGGCCGCCGCTGCCGCCGACGACGCGTCGTCTGGGGCGGCCGCGGCTGCGGCCGTGGCGGCGACCGCCGCGTCGGCGGCGGCCGCCGCGGAAGCGGCGGCGGCGGCGGCCGACGGTGGGGAGGGCGGAATCGAGGAGGGGGGTGACCACGGGGCGGCCCGCGGTGACGCGTCGGCGGGTGGTGGGGCGGCCGGCGGTGCCGCCGCCGCCGCCGACGGTGAGTCGGAATCGGACGAGGCGGCCGCCGCCATGAGCGCGGTTGTGGTGGCGAATGGCTGGACGGGGTGGCGGGTTTCGTGCCTGGCGTCTGCGTCGGACGTGTCGTCAGATGAGAGGAGACCCCAGGGGGGGGGGAGCACGGCGGCAGCCGCCGCCAACCACCTGGCCCCCGTCCCGGCGGCGGTCGAGGGGCACGCCGGCCTGACCCCCGGGGCGGTGGCAACGGCGGCTGCGGCCGGCCACGCGGACGACCCAGCGACGGCGGCGGGCACGGGGTTGGGCGGCATCGGCATCGGCGGCGGCGGCGGCGGCGGCGGTGCAGCGGTGGGGCCCGGGGCGGGCTACACAGCGTCCTCCGAGGTCTTCCCCTCGTCGACGCGCGACCCGGCTGCTGCGGTGGCGGCGGCGACGCCGCTGCGCTCCCACCTGACCGTCCCCGAAATGGCGGTGATTGCACGCGAGGTGCAGCTGCGCATCGGCCTCCTTTTTGAGCGCATCGTCACCCCCTCCCGGCGGGCGGTGCGGTACGAGCTGGCCGACACGCCCCTACTCGCCCCCTACGTGGCGTCGGTGGTGCGGCTGCGGGTGGTGGATGCGTCGACGCTGCCCCCCCCCGAGCGCACCGCCTTTTTTATCAACCTGTACAACGCGCTGGTGGTGCACTCGGTGGTGGCCTTTGGCTTCCTCCGCCCCGTCCCGTCGTCGTCGACGCTCGCCGCGCGGCTGGCGCTCTTTAAGACCGCCGCCTACAATGTGGGCGGCCGCGTCTACACGCTCGACGAGATGGAGCACGGGGTGCTGCGGGGCAACCGCGCGGGGCCCGTCCCGTTTGCGCCCCGCCCGTTTGCCGACGACGAGGCGCGGCGGCAGGTGGCGCTCGCCGACGTGGACCCGCGGGTGCATTTTGCGCTCAACTGTGGCGCCCGCTCCTGCCCCGCCATCCGGCTGTACAGCGCGGAGGGGCTGGACGGGCAGCTGGATGCGGCCGCGCGCGCCTTTCTCCGCGCCACCACCACTGTGGATGCGGGCGGCCGGGAGGTGGTGCTGTCCAAGATCCTCAGCTGGTACGCGCCCGACTTTGGCGCCACCCTCCCAGACGTGCTGCAGTGGGTGGCACCCTACCTGGAGCCCGCCGACGGGGCGGCGTTGGAGCGGCTGGTCGAGGACCACGTGGGGGGGGTGGGGCGGTTCAAGGTCACCTACGCCGACTATGACTGGAGCCTGAACGCCGCCAATGGGGCGTGACCGCCTCGCCTGGGGGGGTGAGGGGTTCACCAAGGGCAACCATCCTACGTGTGGCTACGAGGAGGGGTTGAGAGCCGGAAGGTGACGGGGATGGGTGGGTAGGGGGGGACGGGGGTCTTTGTGGGGATGAGAGAGCGCAAGAGATGTGGGGAAGGGGCAGAGGAGGTGGGGGCAGCGGTGAGGGGGACGGGGTACTTGCCCGTCGGCGGGCCCCACGCCTCCCTCCCCCTCCTCCCCCCTCCCCCCCCCCTCCCCGAGCCAGACTGGTGGCCGGCCCGCCCCGTCCCGGCCCGCCCTCGCGCCTGCCCGTGCTGGCGGCGCCCACTGCCGTTCCGCCTCCCGCAGCGGGCGGCCGGTCGGTCGCCCACTGCTGTATAGGCGCTGCCTGGAGCGCACGCGGCGCTGCCGCCGCTGCTGGGTGCGGCCAGCCACAGCACGGGGGGGCGACTGCGGCGGCGCGCGCCGACGGGCTCATCGCCGCTATTGCTCGAGGAGGGAGGGTGGAGGGGAGGGGGTGGGGAATTGGGTGCGGAGGGGGGGGGGAGTCGACGCTGCAGCGCGCCTGTCCCCTTCCCCTTCCCGCTTGCGCATCCCCCATCGCAGTGCGGGGTGGCCGCTGCGTCAGCCACCGCCATGGGAGGGGGGCAGGCGCGGCCATTGTCGCGGCCCCCCTCCCGCCTGGTGGCGCCCGTTTGTCGCTTTGCTCGTTGACAGGGGCGTTGCGGGGGAGATGTCGAGGAGGTTTTTGGGGGGGGGGGGGGGGGGGGGGATGGCGCCGCCCGTAAACTATGTACACGATGCTTGGTCGCGCCGCCACGCCTGGGGGGACTGGTCGCCCGCGGCAGCAACCCCTCCCGCCCTATACCCCGCCCCCCTCTTGACCGGCTCGGCCCGTCCGCCCCGTCTTTCGACACGCCCCACGTCAGTCGCCGCCCGCCGTCGCCCCAGATGGTTTGTGCCCTTCTTTTTTTTGTTTTTTGGTTGCCCACCGCCGGTTTACGAAGAGTGGACGCGGGCGCTCGTCCCCGCAGGGGCGGTGCCGGCACCGCCGCCGTGTCCGGCCGGCCAGCCGGCCGGCGGCACCGCGTCCCCCCCTCGGCCCACAAGCGACGCCCCCGGGGCACGGCGCGAACCTCCCCGCGGCGCTGGCGCGCGTGTCACCCATGGGGCGGGGAGGGTGTGGCGGGGTGAGTGCCGCCGCCGCCCCCGTGGGCAGGCGCAGCCCCGATGGGAGCCGTCCATCCGAGAGGCGGACCACCCGCTGTCGGTGAGCAGGGACATGTGCACATACTTTCATTACAATGCATACAGTACGCACGCCTGCTGCCGCGGCAGCAGGCGTGCGTACTGAATGCATGGCCGGTCGGCAGCTGCCGTCCGCATCCGTATGCCTTGCTACGGATGGATGGCCGATGGGTCTCCGCTCTCCTCTTGCCGAGGAGTGTTCTGCCAAACGCCGTCCGTTTTTTGGGTCGTTTCCCTGCACCCTCCCCCCGGGTGTGTCACGGCGGCTGTAATTAATCTATAGATTAATATATAGATTAATCTATCTGAGGCTCTGCGCTTTTAGATTAATCAATAACAATTCCTGTATTGATACCACGTATACTCCTGATTTCTGAGGCAATTGTTGTCACAATTGTTCGACCGAGACCGGCTGTTGTCTCACCTGAACCCTTCTCCTCATCGCACAAAGGTCCCCTCTCGGAGCGCCAGCGGGCCAACATTATCGGAGTCACGGGGTGGCTCCCAGTGACACAAGGAACTCATTCTTCCTCCAGCCCATCCATACCGCGCCCGCCCTCACCCACACTATCGGTTGCACCACCACTCTCCCCATCCTCTGCAGCAACTGAACCAAAGAAGTCGAGGTCGTCCTCGCTCGTTGACACCGTCCAGGAGCTTGAGGTTCATGTGCACAAACATTAGCTTGACCACTTTGTCATGTGTCAACCTGTTCCGGATGAGGGAGTGGATAGACTGCTGCGTTGAGAAGGACCTCTCCACAGCGCGAATTCAGTCGATCCTGGATCTGACTTGATATTATACCTATCAACTTTGATTAAACGCAATAAAACTGAAAAACTAAAAACGTATTGATTTAATCTATAGATTAACCAAGTCAAAATCAAAAGAACGTTACATTTTTGCCATCCATGCTATATAGAGTCTATCGACCAGTATGAAAGAGTGTCCGCGGCGTTGCAGTCGGAAAAATGCGACTTTTCTGGTGGAAACTGGTGCGCCACCCATTCACACGTGGAGGGTAAAAACCGGCCGCGCTCTGATCCGAGCACGAGCTCGACTGTGCGGCTACAGAACGGTCGACCGCAGTATTTTTATAGCTTGGCTCCCTGCCCCCCCGTCCCACCTACGCCACCTCCCCTCCTGCGTCCCGTGCCCTCCGTCACCCCCACCTCGTGCTGCGCGCGTCCCCCCCCCCTCCCCCCCTTCCGAGCGTGCGGAGGTGCCCATGTCAACAATGGCCTTTCTCGTCACCCCCCCTCCTCTCGGCGGCGGGGCGCGCGCCCGCGTCGGCCGCGCCAGCGACCGGCGCGCCACCGCCGCCCCCCCAGCCACCGCCGCCGCGCGGCGGCCGCCGCGGCGGGCGGTGGTGGCGGTGGCAGCAGCAGCGTCGGCGGGGGCACCCCCCCCATCTCCCACCCCCTCCTCCTCTAGCGGCGGCGGCGATGGCAGCGGCGGCGGTGGTGGTGACGGCGCCGCGCCCTCCGCGCTCGCCCCCCCCGCCCTCGACACCCTCCCTCTGACGCCCATCCCCGCGCACCCGCGGGAGTGGCCGCCCGCGTGGGCGGCCGCCGCCACCTACGCCATCTATGATGACGCGGGGGCGCTGCGCTACGTGTCGGTGGCGCGGTCGCTGCGGGTGGCGCTGCTCAACCACCGGCGCGTGTGGGGGGCGGACCACCCGGCGGTGACGGCGGTGCGCGCGGCGCTGGCGCCCCCCGACGCGCCGCCCGACCGGGCGGCGCTGGAGGGGACGGCCAAGGCGTGGCTCGCCGCGGCGGTCGCGGCGTCCCCGTCGGGGTCCCCCCCCCCGGGCAATGACCCCGCCGACGGGGCGTCGCGGTGGCGCGCCCGCCCCCCCGACGTGACACGGACCAAGCCCAACATCACCCTCCCACCCGGGACCACCCCCGAAACGGCGGCCGCGGCGGTTGGGGCGGTGGTGGCCGCCCACCCGGTGGTGCTCTTCCTCAAGGGCACCCGCGCGGACCCGGCGTGCGGCTTCTCCGCCCGCACCCTCGACATCCTGCGGTCGCACATTGGCGCCGCCTTTGAGACGCTCAACGTGCTGGACGAGGCGGCCAACCCGGGCCTCCGCGACGCTGTCAAGGCCTACGCCTCGTGGCCGACCGTGCCGCAGCTGTACGTACGGGGCGAGTTCCTGGGGGGGGCCGACATTGTCGGCGAGATGCACGACGCGGGGGAGCTGCGGCCACTCCTCGTGTCGGCGGTGGCCGCGTCGTCGGCGCCGCCGCCGCCGACGGGGGGGCGGGGGGGGGTGGGAGGGGGGGGCGCCCCGGCTGGCGCCTAGACGACCGGCGGGTGTGGTCGTGGGTGGCGCTCGCGGCCGGCGGCGGCAGCGGGGTGGGTCGCAACGTGGCGGGTGCAGGGGGGGGTTGCTTTGGGTGGCCCGCCCTGGCGAGCCACCCGGGCGGGGGGCGTGGCGGTTGGCGCGACGGCCGTGGCCTGCCGGCCCGCCGCGGCTGCCGCCGCCATTGCCCCGCCGGCGGTCCCCTCGAGGCGGACGAGGCGGGGCGGGCGGGTATGGACGGTGGTCAACAGACGGGGCGGGGGAGGGGTGGGGCAGCCGGGACGCCCGCCGGCGCTGGCCGTCCCCCATCCAACGGCGGAGCGAGGGTTGCGTGCCCTGTTTTTTTCTTGCGAGTCCCGTGGTGCATGATAGATGTCGGGTATGGATGGATGGAATGTGCTTGCATCTGGGCGGGGGTGCCAAGAACCCCCTCCCCGTCGGCAGGTGGCGCGCGGCGTGGGAAAAAACGATCCAAACCCAATCAACCGCCGCCGCCACTCCCGCTGCCCCCCCCCTCCTCTTTGCCCCCCTTCCCCCCCCCCCCCACTGCTCACCCCCCTTTCCCCCCCCTCTCCTCGCCATTCCCTTTCCCTCACCCCTCTACTTGTACAGCGCCGCGGCGGCAGCGTCTCCGAGGAACATGACAATGGGGATGAGCTTGTCCCGCGAAAACTGCGACACGTACTCAGCCACCGCGCGGACACCCGCGACCGGGTCACGGCGGCCGCCGCCGCCGGCGCCACCCCCACCGCCACCACCCCCACCGCCGCCACCCCCACCGCCACCGCCGCCGCCGCCGCCGCCGCCACCGAGACCACCAACGCCGCCGCCGCCGACGCCGCCGACGCCGCCGCCTCCCCCCACCCCCCCGTCTCCCACCCCCCCCACCCCACCCACGCCCACGCCGCCCACCCCCCCGTGACCGTGGATGCCGTGGAGCTCATAGTCCTCCAGGTGCCGCGCGAGGACCTTGAGCTTGGGCGCCGGCGCAAACAGCAGCACCGCCGTTGGCAGCGCCCCCCGCAGCCCATAGACGGTGGCGGAGGCGTCGATAAGGTCGGCGAGCGTAAAGAGGAAGACGAGCAGGGGCGAGTGGTGGGCTGCGTGGAGGAGTGGGCCTCCCCCGCCGCCGCTGCCGCTACCGCCACCGCCGCTGCCACTGTTACCGCTGCCGCCGCCGCTGCTGCCGCCGCTGCTGCCGCCGCCACCGCCGCCGCCACCGCCGCCACCGCCGCCGCCACTACCATCACGGCGGCCCGGCCTGCCTGGTAGCAGCCCCGGCGCGGCAGCGTGGATGGCGTCGGTGAGGTCGGTGGTGGTGGCGGAGCCCAGCCCCGACACGCGCACAAACGTGACCTGCGGGTAGGAACGGCGGAGGCGCCACGCGAGCGTCCCCCCAAAGATGAGCGGGTGCTGCTTGGACACGACCAGCGGGGAGCTCAGCGGGCCGACCAGCCGGGCGGTCGCGTTGAACGCCTTAGGGTCGGAAAAGCCGCCCAGCGCCAGCCGCGCAGACAGCACCTGCGGGGGGAGCTGGTTGAGCCGCAGCACCGCCGTAAAGGACAGCTGCTTGCGGCGGGCGTCCTCGGTCTTGTCGCCGCCCCCGCCGTCACGCTCCTCCGAGTAGAAGCTGAGGTAGGTGAGCGGGGGGGGGGGGGGGGGGGGCGCCAGTGCGCGTCGTCGTGTGGGGGCCGCCGCGGCGGGCCGCCGCCGCTGCCACCGTCGCCGGCGGCGCCACCGCCACCACCGGCGGCAGCGCCGCCGCCCCCGGCGGTGGCGCCACCGGCGCCACGCCCACGGGCGGTGCCCCCCCCCCCCCCCACAGCGCCCCCGCCGGGGCGCCCACCCCCCCCGTCACGCGCCGGCCACGGCGGTAGCACGCCCGTCGTGGCCGCCTGGGCCAATGACACCCGGTTGACCGCCGGCGGCGGGCCCGCGCCGGGCGTCCCCGCCGGGCGCGCTGCCGCCCCCGCCGCCGTCCGCGGCGGCGTCGGGGGTGGCGCGGGGCGCCGTGGCGGCGGCGGCGGCGGCTGCATGCCACGGATAACGTCGAGGAGGCACAGCGAGCGGGTGACAATGTGGTAGTCAAAAAAGAGCTCCCACGGCACGCCCACCAGGGACAGGTCTGCAATGAGGGTGACGGGGCGGTTCTTGCGGCTCCCCGACAGCAGCCGCCCCGCCCCCCCGGGGAGGGGCAGCAGGCAGCGGGGGGCGCCAAAGACGGCCGTCCGGAGGCCCCGCACCAGCGCCTCGTCCCGCTCCTTGTGCCACCCCCCGCCGCGCGTCCAGTCCTCCACCAGCGCGTACAGGTAGTGGCGCTCCCCGTCGGTGGGGGGGCGGGGGAGGGCGGGCGCCTCGACGGGCGTGCCGCCCGCGGCGGGGCCGCCGACGGCCCCGCCTTCGCGCCCGCCGCCGCCGTCGCGCCCGCCGCCGGCACCGCCGGAACTCCCACTGGCACCTCGGCGGCCACCCCCACCACCCCTCTCCGCCCCGGTGGGGGGCGCACCCCGGCCGACGCCGGCGCCCCCTCTCCCCCCCCCCGGCCGCTGCTTCCCCCCAAACGCACGCAGCGCGACGCACCCCCCCCGCGCGACGGCGTAGTAGCCAATGACCCCCCCCACGTGCAGCGCGTACACCAGCGACGACCGCGCCGCGTCGGGCACCGTCCACGCCCGCGCCGCGCGGGGGATGGCGCGGAGCCACGCGCGGACAACGGCCGCGTTGCGCCCGCCGAGACCGTGGAGGGTGGTGCCCCCCCGCCGGTACAGCCGCCCGTTGGCCTTGACGCGGTGGAGGCACGCGTACGCGCGGGCGGCGGGGCCGGCGTCCACGTCAAAGACGGGGTCGTCCTCGCGGCTGGGGGGGGCCAGCCGGGTGACCAGCTCGGCCAGGACGTCCCGGTCGGGGGGGGGGGCGGGGGGCGTGGTGGCCCCGTCGGCGGCCGCCCCGCCGCTGGTAGTCGCGCCGCTGCCGGCCGCCGCGGCCGCCGCCCCCTCGCCAAGGCCGGGACCGAAACAGGCGGTAAAGGGGGACGCCGGGGCGGCGGCAGCGGTAGCGGCGGCCGCAGAGGGTGCGGCGGCGGCAGCGCCGGCCGCCCCCCTGTCGGCGCCCGTGGGCAACGCCAGGTTCATCCGGCGGTCAATGGCCGCGACGAGGGTGACGTGCGCCTCGAACATGCGGAGGTGCCGGTTGATGGCCGCCATATCCCCCTGTCGGTTCTCGTACAACACCAGCCGGACGAGGCGGCTGGTCAGGCCCTTGAGGCGGAGCAGCGCCGACACGGGCGCGATGTCCAGCAGGATGACCGTAAAGTTGTCCCCGTCGGTGAGGAGGCGAGAAAAGAGCGTCCACGCGTCGACCAGCCACGACGTCCACGCCTCCTGCGGCGCGCTCGCCACCAGCTTGATCTCTGCCAGCGTCACCAGCGCGTCAATGACCAGCAGCGGCACGTTGGCCGTCACTGCCGTGGCGGCGACGGTGTGGGTAACCTCCTCCACCTCAGCCAGGTTGATGGTGTACGTGGGCGTCACCGCACACGCGGCCGCCAGCGGGAGCCCCCCGCCCGCCACCTCGGGGAGGGTGACCAGCCTGAAGAGCCAGTCGAGGGCGCCCTGCGCCCAGCACAGGTCCGCCTTGGCCACCGACAGCTCGTCGCCAATCGCCTCAAAGAAGCTCGCCGCCGTGTCAAACGAGTCGAGCGCGTCGAGGAGCATGTCCGCGTCGGCGGGGGTGGGCAGGTTGGGGTGCCGCGCCGACGCAAACGACGCGTCCGTGCTGCTCACACTGCGGCCGCCATCGCTGCGCCCGTCAGTCGTGTCGGCCACATCGCTTCCGCCGCCGCCGCCGCCGCCGCCGCCGTCGGCGTCTTTCAACGCCTCGGCAGACGGCTCCCGCGACGGGCGGCGGTAGTACTTGCGCAGCGGGTTGCTGACGCCGCCGGCGCCGTCAGGTACCGACGTGGAGCGCGCAGAGCCGCCCGCGGGGCGAGCGCGCGCCCAAAACGCGTCGGCCGCGGGCGGCGGCGCGTCAGCGTCGCCCGACGGGTCACCGCCACCGCCACCGCCACCAGCAACACCAGCAGCACCAGCAGCAGCACCAACACCACCATCCCCACCAGCAGTACCACCACCGGTCGAAGGGCGCCTGCCCAGCGGAGGAAGCCCTCCCCCCCCCGGCGACCGCCCCCCCCCCCCCCCCCCCCCCCCGCGGCGCCCACCACCGCCTCTTGCCGTCGCAGGCGCAGTGCCTTTAGCTCCTCCAACTTGCCCAGCTGCTCCGCCTCGTGCTGCAAGTGCGCGTCTGACGCAAACGGCGGCGCCCCCGACGCGGCCGCCGCGTACAGGATGCGGCCGCGGAGGTAGTGGAGGCGCGCCCGGTGGCGGAGCTGCGTCTCAGAGATGAGCGACAGCGCGTCGTCGGCGTGCGCGAGAGCGTCGGCGAGCCGCCCAACCGCCAGCAGCGCCTTGAGGCGGATAACCACTACCTCGGCAATCACCGCCGCGTCCGCCACGGGGGGCGGGCGGGCGGGAGCCGCCGGCCGCTCGTCGCTGCCACCGCTGCCGCCGCCGCCGTCGCCGTCGCCACCGCCGCCACCGCCGCCACTGCCATCCCCACCGCCACCGCCGCCCCCCCCCCCCGGCTGGGCATCGACGGCGGGCGGCCGCCCATCCCCCAGCAGCAGCCGGCCGTCCCCCCCGCTGAGCTCGCGGAGCAGCTTGGGCGCCGACCCCCCGCTGCCAATGCTCCGCAAGCTGCCCGACGTGCCCGACCGCCGCAGCCCATCGCCGTCCTCATCTCCTGGCGTGACGCACGCGAGGTGCCAGCCCGACAGGCGGCGGCTGAGGGCGGCCGCAGAGCCGCCACCGCCGCCGCCGCCACCGCCGCCGCCCCCTCCCCCCCCCCCCAGGCCCCCCCCCCCCCCCGCGTAGCGGCTGGCGCGGCGGGAGCCCGCTGCCGCGCCGCCGCCCCCCCCCCCGCCCCCCCACAAGAGCGTCGGACCGCCCGCCGCGCCTGCCGCGGGCGCCGCCGCCTCGTAGGCCACCACCGTGGCCGCCGCGGCGGCGCGCTCCTCGTCGGCGGCCGTGTACAGCGCCTCCCGTTCCATCCGGTCGCACAGCGCGAGGCAGCCGTCGATGGAGCGGGTCTTGAGGCGCAGCCGCGCCAGCGCCAGCGCCACGTGGAAGCGCGTCCCCGCGGGGGTGCGGACGGTGAGCAGCGCGGCGAGCGCATCGTCGGCGGCCGCGTAGTCCCCGCGGTCGGCGGTGAGGCGGGCCAGCGCAAAGGCGACAAAAAAGGGCTCCGCGTCCCCGATCGACGGCGTGCCTGCCGCCTTGGCCAGCAACGCCCGCGCGGCGGTCTGCTCCTTGCCGTCGGCGTCGGCAAGGATCGCGTCGAGGGCGTCGAGCGTTGCCGTCGCCGCGCCGCCGCCGCCGGTGCCCGCCGACCGCGACGAGTCGTGGCTGCCGTGGCGGCTCGACGAGCCAGAGCCCCGATCCGGCGCGGCGGCCGCCATTGTCGGCACAGGCCCATTGCCAGGGGCGGGGGTGGGGGCGGGCGTCACCGCCCCGCCCGCCACCACCGACGCCAGCGCCCCCGCCACGCCTGGCGCCGACAGGGTGGCCGGCGGGGGCGGGGCGGGCGGGCCGCCCCCCACCCCAAGCGCGCGGCGGGCGGCGACGACGACGGCGGTAGCCGCCGGCGCTGCCGCGACGCTCAGCACCGGCGCAGAGTGGGATGTGGGCGGCGGCAGCAGCTGTGGCGGCGGCTGCGACGGCAGCGGCCCCACCGCCGCCGCCGCCCGTGGCGGTGGCGTGGGGCGGCCCCCGCCCCCCCCCCCCCAACCGCCGCCACCGCCGCTGCTGCCACGGGCGGACGACCGCCGCCCCCGGTGGCGTTGGCCGAGCCCCAGACGGAGCTGTTGCCGCTGCCCCGGCGGCGGTGGCCGCTGCCGCCAATGCCGCCGTCACGGAGCTCCCCACTCGACGACCGGAGGTGGCGGCGCGGGCCAGACACCAGGCCGCCCGACCAGCCCGACCGGCGGGGGCGCCCCCCATCCCCGCCACCAGCCCCCGTCAAAGACACGCGGCGGGCAAGGCGGGCGACCCCCCCGGCGCCGCCACCCCCCCCCCCCGCCCCCCCCCCGACGCGGACCCCCCCGCCCCCCCCGCCGCGGCCACCGCCAGCAGCCGCGACGGGTTGTAGGCGGTGGCCGCGGCGGCCGCCGCCGGTGAGTGGCGGTACCGCAGGGACAGCTGCGGCGGGAACACCCCCCCCCCCCGCCCCGCCGCCGCGTCGGCGCGCGCACGGCGCACGTAGGCCGCCACGTGCTCCGACGCCAGCAGCGCGCCCACCGCCCGCAACGGCACCGCCGCGGCGGCAAAAGCGCCCGCATCGGCGGCGGTGCGGTAGAGCAGCAGCGCCAGCTGCACCGCCTCGTGGCGCGCGACGCCACCACTCCCCGTGCTGCCACCACCGCCCCCACCGCCGACGCCGACGCTGCTGCCGCCGCTGCCGCCACCGCCGCCACCGGCACCGACGCCAGGACCGGGGGCGGGGGCGGGGCAGAGAGCCGGGCGGAGAGAAGCGAGCAGCAGCAGGCCCCGGCGGGCGTCGCCGCGGGCGGTAGCGACGGCGGCCACCTCGTGGACGCGGGTGAGGGAGGTGCCCGCTCCGCCCGCCGCGAGCGCAGCTTGCAGCGCCAGGATGGCGTACCGGTACTTGCCACTCCCCAGCAGCGACCGGCCGTACGCGCGGAGCACACACTCGGCGAGGCGCGACTGCACCCGCAGCGCCGCTTGGAGGGCCGACCCGCCGCCGCCGCCGCCGCCGCCGCCGACGGGCGGCGTGGCGTTGGTCGCCGCCCCCGCCGCCGCGGCCGCCGCCGTTGCTGCTGCTGTGGGGGGCGGGCGCCCCCCCCCCGCCCCCGCCCCGGCGCTCGCCCCCGCTCCCGCCCCCGCCCCCGCCCCCCCCCCCCCCCCCCCCCCCCCGACGGCGGCGGCCGCAGCGCGGCGACAGCGTCAAAGAGGAGGCGCTCGGCGAGCGCCGCGTCGCGGCCCTCCCCCCCCTCCCAGTGGGCGAGCGCGTACGACACGCGCGAGCGAGTGGCGGCGGCGCCGGCGGGCAGCGCCGGCCGCACGTCCCGGAGGGCGGCAACGAGGGCGTGGATGGTCAGGGAGGGGACACCCCCCCCCGCCCTTGCCGGCGCCCCCACGCCCATCCCCCCTGCCGACGCTGCCGTTGACCCCCCCCCCGCCCCCGCCGCCGCCCCCACCGGGAAGAGCACCAGCGCCAGGGACGACGCGGGCGGCATCCGCCGCCCGCCGCCGCCCCCCCCCCCGCCGCCCCGCAGGTGAACCGCCTCGTCCTTGACCACATCCACGGCCGTCCCGTCGACGGGGGACACGCCCACGCGGACGAGGTAGGTGGCCGCCAGCGTCGCCGCGTAGACGGCCGTCGGGTGGCCGTCGCGTGCCACGTCGGGCGCGTCGAGGCCCAGCGCGGGGGGGGGGCGGCCGCGGCCGCGGCCGCAGCCGCCGCCCCCGCGGCCGCCGCGCCGGCCGCGGGCGTCGCGCAGCAGCGCGGCGGCGGCACACAGCGCCGACGCACGGGCAACCAGCTCGTCGAGGATGTCCGCCGCCGGCCGGGACACCCAGTGGCGCACGAGGATGACCGCGCGCCCCCCCCCCCCACCCGCACCCCCCCGGCGCCCCCGCCCGCCGTCGCCGTCGCCGTCGCGGGCGGCACCCGCCCCCCGCGGCGGCGGCGTCAGCGCGCGGACGCCATAGTGCACGCGCGTCTCGACGCGGAGGAGCTCGACGCGCAGCCGCCCCGCCTCGGCCGCCAGCACCGCCTCCTCCCGCACCCCCGCCGCGGCGACGGGGTCCGCGACGGGGAGGGTGGTGGCGGCCAGGGCGGTGGCGTGGAGGAACCAGCCCGCCTCGGTGCCCATCCACGCGGGTGGGCCACGGCCGCCGCCGCCATCGCCGCCACCGCCGGCGGTGCTGCCGCCAGGGCGGACGGCCTCTGCGCGGGCACCTCCATACGAGCCCGACAGCTGGGTGCTGTTGTCGCCGCCGCCGCCGCCACCGCCGCCGCCGCCGCTGCCGCCACCGGCAGCCGACCCGCCGGTGGCGGCGGTGCCACGAGACGGTGCCGCGTCGGCGGTAGCCGACCGCCACAGCCGCCGCCGCCGTCGCCGCCGCCGAGACGGCGCCGCGGCCGCCGCGTCTGTGGCGGCCGCCGGGCGGTCGCCCCGGGGGGGCAGCCCCGCGGTGGAGGCGTTGGCAGCAGCGGTGGCGGCCGGCTGGCCGCCCCCCCGCCCCCCCCCCCCGGCCGCCGTTGCGGCCGCCGCCACCACCACTGACCCCGCCAGGAGCCGCCGGCCCAGCGCCAAGCACCCGAGGAGGGCGTCAAACACGGCCAGCCGCTCCGCCGTGGCCGCCCCGTGGGCGACCGGCAGGCGGGCGCCCAGGTCGGCCGCCTCGACGGCCAGCCCCTGCACCAGCCGTCGCACCGCCTCGCGCACCGGCAGCGGCACCACCCCCCGCCCGGCCGTTGCCGCATCGGCAGCCGACGCGGCGGCGGCGCCGCCGTCGGCGTGCGTCAGCGCCCAGACGGCGGCAAGGTGCAGGTCTGCCCACGCGGGGGTCCACCGCTCCGCCCCAAGCAGCGCCCGCGACAGCAGGCGCAGGACGGTCGCCACGCTCGGCAGCGGCACCGCCCCGTGGGGGGCGGCCCGCGGGGGGGGCGGCGGCGCCGGCGGCGACTGCGGCTCCCCGGCGCCGTCGGCACCCGCGGCGGCGGCGGGTGGCGGCGGCGACGGCGACGACGGCGGCGGCGGCGGCGGTGCCTCCCCAGCCGCGGCGAGCAGAAACGCCAGCGGCCCTGCGGGGACGTTGGCGCCCACCCCGCCCCCCCCTTCGGGGCTCGCCTCCCCCGGCGGCAGCGCGCCCGGCACAAAGGTGCGGAGGAAGCGCTCCAGCTCCTGGGGCCCCATGGCACGACCGGCGGGCGGGAGCGGCTCGGTGGGCTTGGGGTAGAGCTTTTGCACCCGCCCGCCCGTGGCGACCACCGACAGGCGGTGGAGGTAGCTGCGGAGGTCGTCCTCAAAGAGCGCAAACGAGGAGGACCGCCGGTCGGGGTAGGGGGCTCCCCAGCCGCCGTCGCCGCCACCACCGCCACCGCCACCGCCACCGCCACCGCCGCCGCTACCGCCACCGCCAAAGCCACCGATACCGCTGTTCCCGCCGCCGCCACCGCCCCAGCCGCCGCCGCCACCGACGGCCCGCCCCGGGCTAACTGGCGGAAACAGCGGCGCCCCCGTCCCGTACCCACCGCCGCCGCCGCCCGGCTGCCACCCCCGCCAGCCACCCCCGCCCCCCCCGGGGACCGACCCCCGCGTCATCGCCGCCGCTGCTGCGCCGCCGCCACCGCCACCGCGCCCTGCGCCGCCACCTTGCGGCGGCGCCATGGCCGGCGGCGGCCAGCCGTCGCTCCCGCCCCACCCCCCCCCACCCCCAGCGGGAGCGTGCGAAAAGACCGCCGCCCCCCGCCCCGACGGCGCGTCGGAGCACCGCGTGATGGTCACCCGCAGGTCCGCCGCGATCTCCGCATCCCAGTCCTCTTCCTCCTCCTCATCGTTGGCACCGCCACCGCCCCCCCCCCCACCCGCTCTCCCGCCCCCCGCGGGGGCACCTCCGTACGACGCGCCCCCGTACAGCGAGCCGCCAGCCGCCGCGTCAGCGGGGGTGGCCCCCTCCTCCTGCCCGAGCGTCGGCACATCAAAGTCGCCCAGCAGGTCGTACGACTCGCCCGCCGCGTCCGCGTCGCCCTCTGCATAGGCGCCCAGGCCGGCGGCAGCTCCCGGCACCCCCCTGTCCGCCTCGGACGCTGTGGACGCGGCGGTTGCCGCGGCGGCGGCGGCCACGGCGTCGACGGCGGTCACTGCGGCGGCGGCAGCCGCAGCGTCGGCCTCCGCCTCGGCGGCCAGGTGCGCCCGCACGGCGGCAATGTGGTGGCCCAGCTCCGACGCCCGCCCCGCGGTTGCCGACCCCGCCGTGGTGGCGGGACCCCCCCGCAGGGCCGCCCCAAGGGCCTCGGCGACGGCGGCCAGCTGGGCGGCCACCTCCAGCTCCCCCAGCTGCGCCACGTAGGTGGCCACGTGCAGCACCGCGCGGGCGACCTTGGCGGCCGACACGGTCAGCGCGGCGGCGTCGAGGGCAGATAGAGGTGGGGGCGGGGGCTCCCCCGCCTCGTCCCCCGCCCCGTCCTCCTCGCCGCTCTCGCCCGCCTCCTCCGAGCTCCAACTACCGTCGCTGTCCTCGTCCCCATCCGAGTCGCCGCCGTTGATGCTGCTCCCCACACCCGCGTCCGCGTCAGCCTGCTCCAAGAGCCCCAAAAGCCGCAGCAGCCCCTCGAGGGCGTACTCGGCAAACAACCGGGCGGCCGACTGCGTGTCGTTGACCGCGTCGGACGCCTCAGCGGCCTTAAACTTGGCGCGCAGCCCCCACCGCGCCGCCGCAAGGTGCGCCACCCCCGCCGCCGACACGCCGTCGACCGCCCCCCGGCGGGCGGCGGCCACCGCGCCGGCACCCAGCGGCCGCCCCGCCTCGGCACCGTCGGTGAGGCCGGCGGCGCCGAGCCGGGCGTCGGCCAACGCGCGGCGGGCGTCGGCCGTCAGGCCGGCCGCCAGGAGCGCGCGACCCAGCTCGTACGCCACTTCCACACGCACAGACGCAGCGGCGGGGAGGGCCTCCCGGCCAGCGCCCCCGTCGCCCCCCCCACGCGTGCCGCCATGACCAACGCCCTCCCACTCTGCCAACTCCTGCGCCGCCGCCACCGCCGCCGCCTCGGCGGCCGACGACAGCATCGCCACCGCCGCGGGCGGGTCCCCCCCCTCCCGCAGGTGCCGCCCCGCCTTGAGCCGCGCCACCGCCCTCGCGGCGAAGGGGCCTGCCACGTCGGCCAGCCGCACCTTCCAGTCAAGGACGGCTGCCGCGTCAGCGGGCGCCACCGCCGCCACGTCCGCGTCGGTGGCGGCGGGTGCCAGCGCCGCCGCCAGCGCCGGGCGGGCCTCGCGCACCCGTCCGCGGCGTTGCGGGCCCGCCGCGACAGCGGCACGCAGCTCGGGCGCGTACCGGTCGAGGACGTGCAGCAGCCGCAGGGCAGACACGTCGAGAGGGCCGCCACTGGGGACAACCGCACCGCCCGCCGCAACAGCAGCGGCGGCAGCAGCGGCGGCGGTGGCGGCGGCGGCGGCGGTAGCGGCGGTGGCAGAGGCGGCGGTGGCGGCGGCGGCGGTGGCGTCCGGCGCGTCTGCCTCCCAACCCCACTCAGAAACGGGTGGCCACGGGGAGCGCGCGCCATCAGTCGCGGCAGCGGGCGACGCGGGTGGCGGCACGTCTGTAGGGTCTGCCGGCAGTTCGGGAAGGATGCTCACAAAGTCGTCCGTGTCGCCGTCGCTCATCCCGTCGGTCGTGGTCGCACCAGTACCCAACGCCGACGACGCAGACGCGACCGAGGCCACCGACGCGGCCGACGCTACCGACGGCAGGGGCGCACGCTCTGGGAGCGGGGACAAGTCACGTCGGGCCACCCCGCCCCCCCCCCCCGCCCCGCCCCCCGCCCGCCACACGCGCGTCGGCAGCACTCCGTCCGTCACCCGCCGTGGGGGCGACGGCAGCGACGGTGGCCCGTCGGCCCAGCCACCCCCACCCACCCCACCACCGCCGCCACCACCGCCGCCGCCGCCGCCAATGCCAAGGCCGAGGCCAAGGCCGCTGCTGCTGCCGCCACCGCCACCAAAGCCGCCACTGCTGCTGCCGACGCCTCGGTGGCCCCCGCCGGTGGCGCCATCGCTGAGCGCACTGTGCTCGCGCGGCAGGGAGCGCGCACTAGCGGGGGGGTCCAGGAGGCCGCCAGCGCGGAGGCGCTCGATGAGTGGCGCCACGGCGGGCAGCAACGCCACCATGCCCCCCCCCGCGGCGGCCGCGGCAGAGGTGGCGGCAGCGGCAGCCAGTCCGGCCCCGTGGTCCCCCCCACCGCCGACGACACCGCCGCCACCGCCGCCACCGCCGAGAACACCGCCGCCGCCGCTGCCACCACCGCCGCCGCCACCTCCACCCCCGACGCCCGAGCTGTCGCGGGAGAGTGGGGGGGGCCGCGCCTCGGTGGCGAGGCCCCGGTCCCACCGGCGGCGGCGGACGGTGGGAACCCGACCCGATGCTGCGCCACCGCCCCCCCCGCCCCCGCCACCAACCATACCGCCGCCGCCACCGCCAGCCCCGCCGACGACGCCGCCACCGCTGCCACCGCCGCCGCCGCCGCCGCCGCCGACGCCACCGGGGCCGGGGCCACCCCCAGGACCGCCGCCCCCGCTACCACCGACGCCCCCACCCGCAGCGGCGGCGGCGGCGGCGGCGGCTGCAGCGGCCACCCCCGATGCCGACGCCGCACCACCGCCGCCGGCCATGGCGGTGGCGGTGGCGGTAGCGGCGGCCGCCGCCGCAGCGACCGACGCCGCCGCCCCTGCCCCAACCGGGGTGGCCCCCACGCCCGACAGCGACCGCGGGGCGGGGCGGCCATAGCCACCGTCCGGGTCACCGCCGCCGCCGCCACCACCGCCGCCACGGCCGCTGGTGGGGGCGGTGTCGGGTCCCCCCCCGCCGTAGGCGCTGTCCAGCTCAAAGTCCCCCGCCCAGTCGTCGACGGCCGCCGCCGGGTCGGCATAGACGCCAATAATGTCCGCCGCCGGGGCGCCGCCGCCGCCGCCGCCGCCGCTGTCATCGCCGCCGCCGCCGCCGCCGCCGCTACCAGTACCGCCACCGCCGCCGCTGCCGCTGCCGCCCACACCGCCGCCAGCACCACCACCGCCACCGCTGCTGTGGCCATCGCCGCCGCCGCCGCCGATGCCGACGCCGCCGGGGGGGGGGTCCCCCTCAAAAGCGTGCACCTGGAGGGCGCTGCCGTCGCCCCTCCCTCCCTCCACCCCCCCGGCGGGGTCATCCACACCGTCGCCGCTGCCGCCTTGCCCAACGGCAGGTCTGCCACCCGCGCCCCCGCTGCCACCGCCGCCTCCGGCAGACGCCCCGCCCGCCAGCCCGTCGGTGCCATCCGAGGCGACACTGCTGCCGTCGGGGGCGGTGCGGAAGCCGCTGCTGCTGTGGGTGGATATGTCCCGAGGAGCGGCTGCCAGCGCGTCGCCGACGCCGCCGCCGTCGCCGCTACCCCCACACTCCCCATACAAATCGCCGGGGCCCGCAGCGGCAGCCGCGTCGACAGCACCTGCGGCGGTGACAGCCCTGCCGCCGCTGCCGCTGCCACCAAGCACGGCGCTCCCCCACGGAGCACCACCCCCCCCGCCGCCAACGACACCACCGCCGCCACCGCCGCTACCAAGAACGCCAACGCCACCGCCACCGCCACCGCCACCGCCACCACCACCACCAACGCCACCGCCGCCGCCGATGCCGCCTGCCACCCCCCCCCCCCCAGCTCCCGCGAGACGCTGGCGGCCGTCCCGTCCCGCGGGGGGGATGGGGGGAAGGAAGCGGCACCGACGGGCCGGCGGCGAGAGCCACGGACGCGGACGCCCACCATGAGCAGGTTCGGCGGGCACCGCCAGGTGGTCTTCAGGTGGCCGTCATGCCCCACGCACGCCGGGGGGGGTCGGGTAGTCGGGGCGGAGCATCCACCGCTGGGAGGGACAAAAGAGAGGCGGGCGGTGGCGTGGGGTCGACTTGCGTACGCCAAAGACAGCTGCGCGTTGATGCGCAACGCGCGCGATTTGTGGGTTGCTGAAAGCGCGTAGTTGTCCATGACAAATACACCAGTTGCTACCCCTCGTAGGATTTGGTCGTTTGTACCATGTACAGTACAGTACAGCTGCCGTGCCCGGCCACGCGTTGCCGTGCCCAGCTACGCCACGCCGTGCCCAGCTACGCCACGCCGTGCCCAGCTACGCCACGCGGTGCCCGGCTACGCCACGCCGTGCCCGGCTACTCCATGCCGTGCCCGGCTACGCCGTGCCGTGCTGGGCCATGCTTGGACCGCCCAGGTCCCTAATCAGCGCATAGACCTCCCGCGGAAAAAACTCTCTGTCCTGGCTCAGTGCGGCCGCAAGGCTGCCGTAACAGTACAGTATGTACACAGTACTTTTGCATGGTAGCGAGGTGGGGTCAAAACTTTGCCGCCCCCAGTTCTCCTTCTTTCTCCTACCATCACTCGCAGGCCACCCAGAGCGAGGTGCCACACCCACCGACCGCGTCCCCGGCAAGTGCAGGGCGTGGGTTGGCGGGTTACATAGTGGCTTGGTCCCACTGTGGCGCGCGTCGACCACCCGGCAGCGGGGGCGCCAGCCTCCCCAGCAGGGGGCAACCAAGTGACAAGAGCGCGCCGTATCCCCGGTCAAGAACGAGACCATGCAATATTAACAGCCGCTCTGTGGCTACGCTCTCCCCCTCCCCAGTAACCATCGCCAGCACACGCGCAGCCACGCCCCGTTAACAAAACAAGCTGGGCCACCCCAACGATAGGGAACGGTCGCGCGTTCCTGCCACCCCCGGCAAAGATGCCGCCGCGGCGGCGTCGCCGCACATGCAGCAGACTCGCCTCCCTCGACGGCGTGGCGCCAGCAGCCCCGCAACTGCCGGCCGTCCGCCCGTAGGGCCGCCGCGCGGCGGCCTACGCCGCACAACGGAGCGCACGCCATACGCGGGTTACATGTTTGACTGCGCCCCCCCCCCAGAGCCCAGGTCGTCGCTGGGCGTAGGGTACGCACAGCAAGGAAAAGCCGAGGCAGAACGCGTTGCGTCAGTTTCGCGGTTCCTGCTTCTCTCCCTTCTGTCCATCAAAAAAAAAAAAAACGATGGGAGAGAAGCAAAAACCACGGGCCAGAGCTGTGTCGGAGAGACCAGTTCAGCCAATGGCAGCCGTCCACTCCCTATGTTTGCAACCGCTGTGCGGGCGCGGGGCCTTTGATCACGAGCGGCCGTCCCGACGGTCACGGGCACGTCATCGTGTCCCACAGGCACACGCGTGCAAGGCCCCCAGTGTTTTTGGACAGGCGCCCCAGCAGCCCCGCGGGGTTGGCGCGAAGGCGCGCCGCCAGCGCGGCTGGTCCCCCGACCGAACGTCCGCCTGCCGCCACGCTGCGGTCTGTCGTCGTCGCGTCGGCTGGTTGGCCTCCCTCGCCCCCCCCCCCCCCCCACACCACATCGGTAGCCTTGCCTCGTCAGCGGCAGCTGCCGTCGGGCGTCTCCCGGCCACTGAGGCCGTCCATCAACCGGCCGACCAACGTTACCGCTGCGGCCGACGGCCCGTCCCCCCCCCCCCTTCCGCCGGCGCCACCGGATGCCTACCCCCCCAGGTGGTGGACAGTCCCCCCCCCTCCCCCCCCCCTGTCGCTCCCCTCCCCCCCCCCCCCACCCTTCCCGCCGCCGCCGCCCCCCCCCCCTCCTGCGTCCCGATGGCCACTCCTCGCCCCTCCCTACGCGTTCGGCTGAGCAACTTCACCCTCACGCCGCCCCCACCCCCCCCGCCCGCGGCGGCGGCGCCCCCCCGCTCCCTCTCCTCCTCCTCCATCCTGTCGCTGACGCCGCCAACGGCAGCCGCAGCAGCAGCAGCAGCAGCAGCAGCGGCCGCGGCGGCGGGAGTGCCACTGGGTGACCACCATGGGGGGGGGGGAGGGGCTGGCGGTGGTGGTGGTGGCGGCCGGCGTAGCCGGGGGGCCACCCGTAGTCCAAGCACCGGTAGTGACTGGGGGGACCGCTCCATGGCGTCGCTGCGGTGGCGCCGCCGCGCGCCGGCCGCAGCTGGCGCCCCTGCCGCCGGCGCTGGCAGCCACGTTGGGGGCGGCGGCGGTGGCGGCGATGGCGGTGGTGGCGGTGGCGGCGGTGGCGGCGGTGGTGGTGGCGGTCGGCGTGGCCGAGCGGCCGTTGGCAGCCGCAGCGGCGGCGGTGACTGGGGCGGCGACGGCGGGGACCGCTCCATGGCGTCGCTGCGGTGGCGGCGCCGCGCCCCGGCCGGCGGCGGCGGTGCGGGGCGCCCCCCCCCCCCGGTCGCCGCGGGGGGGGGTCCCCTCTCTGGCGGCGCGGTCGGGGCGGGGGTGCTCCCGTCGCTTCCCCCCCGGGGACCCCTGGCGGTTCGTGTGGAGGGGCCCCGGTCCGCCACGGGAGGGACCGGTTCGTCGGCGGCGGCCGTCGGCGGTGGGGGCGGCGGTGGTGGTGGGGGGGGCGGCGGCGGTGGTGGTGGCGGCGGTGTATCGCCGGGGGTGCTCCTCCCGCCTGGGGGGGACCGCGTCGACTGGGGTGACTGGTCGGTGGAGTGGGTGCAGGAGGTGCCGCCCCCGCCGGCGGCGGGGCGGCTGGCGGGGGCGTCCTCCTCTGCGGGGTTGGGGGTGGGTGGGGGAGGGAGCTTTGGAGGGGGAGGCGGTGGGGGGAGCAGCAGCGGCGGCGGCGGGTTGGGGTGGGGGCGCGGGGTGGCCACGGACTTTTCCGCCCTGCGGTCGCTCCGCGTCACCGTCCGTGTCGAAGCAGGCTGCGGTGGTGCCGCCGCCGACGCGCCCGCTGGTGGTGGTGGTGGTGGCGGCATTGGCCGTCGCCGCCGCCTCCTCACCGCCTGGTGGTGGTCTGCCCGCCGGCGCGGCCGCGGCGGTGGCGTTGTCGGCACCCTCTCGTCGGACCTGCACACGCTCGCGACGGGGCCGGTGCGGCAAGACTTGGCGCTCACCCCCGCTGATGGCGACGGTGGCGTCGGTGTCGGCGGCGGTGGCGGCGGCGGCGGCGGTGGTGGTGGTGGTGGTGGTGTGGCGGGGAGCGGTGGCATCTACCGCCTGTGCTTTGACGCGACTGTGGAGGAGGTGACGTCTCCCGCGGTGGCTCTGCCCGCCGTCTCCCTCCGGTGGACGCCCGACGGCGCCACCGCCGCCATCGCCGACGCGGCGGCGGCGGTCGACCCCTCGGGTGCGGCGGCGGCGGCGGCGGCGACGTCGCTGCCGCCGCCGCCGCCGCCACCCCTGTCCGTCTACCTCGTTTACACGGTCGTGCCGGGCGGGCGCGGGGTGGGCGCGTCGTCCCCCAACGCTTCCCCCCCCACACGCACATCTCCCTCACGGGTGTCTCCCCGGTGGGGCCCCCTGCCGCTGCTGCCGCTGCCGTCCGCCCCCCTGCGTGTGCTCCTCGGCTCGACGCTCCACCTGCGCGTCCACGCGGGTACGACCGCGCACACGCACCTCGCCGGCGGGACGGTGCCGCTGGCGGAGCTGCTCCACGCCACCGCCGCCCCCGCGGGGTGGCGGCTGCCCCTCACCCACCCAGTGTCGGGGGCAGTGGTGGCGGTGGCGGCGGGGAGCGTGTCGCTCCCCGGCTGGCCGCGGCTCGCCCAGATGGTGGGCGGCCTCCGCACCGAGGGGGGAATTTCCGGCGCGTCGCCCGTGGCGGTGGGCGTGCCGCTGCCCGCCGGCTCCACCCCGGATAGCGTGGTGTGGGGCGTTGGGGGGCTCCTGCCACAAGGGTGGGCGGGCCTCGTCGACGCCTCGGGGTACCGGTGCTGGGTGTCGGCGCTGGGCGGGCGCTACCGGTGGACGCCCCCAACCGCGTCGGCGGCGACGGGGGGGGGGGCGGGGGGGGGCGCCGCCTCGGATGATGGCTTGCCTCCCGGGTGGACCGCCGAGGTCCGTGGCGGCATGACCGTCTACGTGGAGGCCCCGAAGGGGGGCAGCAGCAGTGGCGGCTGCGGCGGCGGCGGCGGCAGTGACGGTGGCAGTGGTGACCGCGGCGGCGGTGGCGGTCGGGTGACCTGGATCCACCCCGCCGCCAGCCGTGTGGACAGCGGCGCCCTGTGGGACGATGCCGGGGGTGGCGCCGATGGTGATCGCCTTTGGGGGGGTGGGGGGGGGGGGGGGCGTGCCGACGCGCCGCGGCCGGGAGACCAGGAGGTCGCCTCTGACGGCTGGGGGTGCGACGGCCCAGTGGCGCGGTTGGTGCTCTCCCCACGTGCGCGCGCGCGACTGGCCGCCGCCGCCGCCAGCCAAAGGGAGGGGACGACCGCCGCGGCGGCGGATGCGCCCGCTGCGGAGGGGGCCACCGCTGCCGCCGCGGTGGCGGACGGCCCGCCGCCAGGGGTGGAGGTCAAACGGCGCTCGCGGCGGCGGATAGTGGGTGCGCGCGAGGCCGGGGGGGGCAGAAGAGGGGGTGCCGTCGTCGAGGACGGCGGTTCCGCCTGCGACGCGGGTGTTGCCTCTGGGGGGGGCGACGCTGCGAACGGCGGTGGTGCTGGCAGCGGCGGCGACGGTGGCGGCGGTGGTGACGCCGGTGGCGTCGCCGTGCCCGCAGGCTGTAAAGACGGGGACGATGACCACCCGGCGGCGGTGGTTGTCAAAGGCGGGCACCCCAAGGCGGGGGGCACTGGCGGCGGGGGCGACCGCGGCGGCAGTGACGGCGACAGTGACGGCGGCGGCTTTGTCGACAACGGCTTGCGGGGGGGGGTGGAGGCGGGTAGTCCCGCCTGCAGTCCATGCATGGGCGTGGCGGGCGTGCCCCGGGACTCGGACGCCGCTGCATGCAGCAGCAACAGCAGCAGCAGTGACAGCGGCGGCTCGTCCCCGCCGCCGTCCCCCCCCGCGCGGCAACGACGACGGTCACGGTCGCCTGCTGCCCCCCCTCCGCCCCTCCCAGCTCTGGGCGGCCCGTCGACGACGCCCTTGACGCAGACAGACGGGGCGACCGCCACGGAGATGCAGTGGGTGAGCCTGGCCGCGCCTCAGTTATCTGACCCTCCGGCGGTGGGTATTGCCGCCATCGCGGGCGCCGCCGGCGTGACTGTCGCGGGTGGCGCCCCCTCCCCTGACGCCCCCCCCCCCCCGGCCGACGGCCCGGCGGCGGGAGCCACCTTCCTCACTACCCTCCGCGCGGGGCCGTCGGGCGGCGGCGGCGGCGCGGGGGGCGGCGGCGCCGGCTCGTCGGGAACCCCCACCGAAGGCCACTCTCTCCTCCCCGTGGATACCCCGACGCCCGTCACGCCCGCGGGGGGTGGGCGGGTGGTGGTCAAGTTTGGGGGCCGCGACGCGGCGGGCGGCTGGCACGCGGCTGTCCACGCGTTTGCTGCAACGACGGGCACTTGGTCGGCGGTGACGCCCGCCGGCCTCGCGCCGACTGGCCGCACGGGCCACGCCGCGGCGGTCCTGGCGGGGGGGCGGATGGTAGTCTTTGGGGGTGCCACCCGCGCGGGGCGCGTCGCGGACCTCCACGTCCTCGACACGGGGCGGATGGCGTGGACGCCGCTCGGCCGGTCGGGGGGGGCGGCCGCAGCGGCGGCGGCCGCGACGGCGGCGGCAACGGCGGCGGCTGCCGCCGCGGGGGGGGAGACGGTCGGCCGCCGGGGGAGGTGGGGGGCGGCGGCTGCGTTGCCCGCGTCGTCGGTGGTGGCCACCTGGCACGGCGGCCGCGGCGGCGGGTCAACGGCGGCTGCCGCGTCGGGCGGTCCCGCGGCGGACACGGCCACCCCCGCCGCCCGCGCACGGACGACGCTGGTGGCGACCGAGTCGGGCACGGGAGCCGTGCTGTATGGCGGCCGCAGCGGCTATACGTACATGGGCGACCGCTATTTTGCCGACCTTCACTTGTGGGACGGCGGCCGCGGGAGCTGGCTACGCCTCCACCCGCGCCGGGGCTCCCCCGCGCCGGGGCCCCGCGCCGCCCACGTTTCGCACCTTGTCCACGACCGGGCGGTGCTGGTGCACGGCGGTCTCCTCGACGGCGCCTGCTCCTACGCCGACACGTGGCTGTTTGACCTGGCCGCCGGCACCTGGGTCCGCCCGCCCTATGCCGACGGCCCCGGCGCGCCGATGGCGCGCGAGTCCCACGCGTCTGCCGCGCTGCCCGGCTCGGTGGTGGTCTTTGGCGGCGCCGCCGACAATGGCATGTACCTCAATGACGTCGGTGTCCTCGACACGGGCACCCTCCGCTGGGCCGAGGGTGGCGTCGTTGCGCGCGGCGCCACGCCCGTTGGCCGCACCGGCGCGGCCCTGGCGCCGCTCGACGACCGACGGCTGCTGCTGGTTGGCGGCGAGACGGGGTGGTCCACCGAGGGGGGCCGCGGTACCCTCCTGGATACGGCGTCCGCGTCTGTGGCGGAGATGCGAGAGCTGCTTGCCGCCGCCGTGGACCGTGGCGGGGGGGCCGAGGTGTGCGTCGTGTGCCTGACCGCGGCCGTCGATACGGTGTTCCTGTGGTGTGCGCATTATGTGTGCTGCTGGGGGTGTGCCAAGCGCGTCATGCCCGTGTGTCCACTTTGTAGGGGGGAGGTGTTCAAGGCGCAGCGGGTGTTCAAGCGGTGAGTCATGCGTCAGTCCAAGCCTGCAGACTCTTTTTTTTTTTTGGAGGCCTTGTGACTTCTAACTATCGGTTAAACCCCTCAGGGAAACATCCGGGGGGGGCGGGGGGGCAGGGCGTCGCGGATTCGGAGAGCAGAGACAGGGGGGAGTAGGGATCAGGGCGTGGCCGGGGGCGAGAGGGAAGCGAGGCGAAGGGGGGGATAGGGGATGGTGAGCGGGAGATGGGATGGTGGTAACGAGTGGCGAGTGACAACCACATACTGCATGAGGGCTGGGCGTGCCTGAGGGGAAGAGCGGCCAGAGAAACTTCCTGAGCCAGGGAGGACAAAAGTACAGAGAGCAACACCCCATTGTTTATACATCTGTCGTGGTCTGTACAAAGACGGCGCCGGCCCGCCCAGCAGCGCCGCCATCATCGCACATAACGAGCGCGGACGACCACCAGCGACCACTCTAGTGCTTGCCGCCGGGCAGGTGCGCCTTGATCCGGTCCAGCATGCTGTGGTCCTCCTTGTGCGTGTACCCCGACGCCGTCGTCTTGGCGCTGCTCCCCGCCGACGCGGCCGTCGTCTTGGCCGTCGCGGTGGCCGTCTTCACCGTGGCGGTGGCCGACTGGGTCGCGTTCGTCGCGGTCGTCTTGACTGCCGCCACAGGCTTCACAGGCACTGCTTCAACAACCGGGGCGACTGGCACGACGTTGGCCGCCTTTGCCGTCGATGCCTTGACAGACGTCATCGGCACGGCCATCGGCTTGGCCTGGGTATGGGCCTCCACCTCAATCACCTTCTCCACCACGACGGGCACCTCTTTCGTGTACTCGACCGGCACCTCAATCTTCTTCTCCACAATCTTCTCCACCTCAACCTGTACGGATCAAGACACGCATGTACGCGACGGGTTTGATGGGAGAAACAATGGAAGAGAGACACCGTTAGCTCATCGGAGGGCATCACGTAGCGGGAAGTAGAGCAACGCGAAGTTGGAGCACCAGCGGAGACAAAGCAAACCGCAAGAGGCCACATTGACCACATCGTACCAAGCCCCCGACACCAACTTACCACCTTCTCCACGATGACGGGAACTTCCTTGACCTTCTCTACAGGCACAGCGCGCTCGACCTCGACGAGCTTCTCAACCTCCACCACTTTCTGCTCCACCCCGACCCGACAGGAGAGTGCACGAAAAAACGGGAGAAAACCAGGGGCGTGAGGGCAAACAAGTGATCCATATGAGTATGCCGCCCCACAAGACGGAGCCCTTCGTACTTTCAGCAGAGGGCAAGACACCAGCCCGTACATGCTTCGCCTCGATCACAACCGGAATCCGCTCGTGGTCCGCCCAGCCCGACCCTCTGCTGGCACAGCACTGGCAAACGAGTCCTCCAGGCACAGGTCCACGTCGCCAGCCCCCGCATACACGACCCTTCCCGGCCGACTCTGTCCTCCGTCCTCACTGCAAACCAACGTACCTCCTGGACCACTGGGACCTCCTTGATGACCTCCACCGGGCGCTCCACATATTTGATCTTCTCCACTTCCACAGGGATCTTCTTCTCCACCTGTGTAGCTCACCGTGGGAGGAGGGCGCGTTCCGGAAAAAGCCAAAAACAGACAGGAAAGGCATCACAGGGTGAGTACATGGCGTCATGAGTGCGACCGTGCAATAACGCCCAGGACAGTGGCACGGCGAATAGCTGCCCTCTCTGACGTACTCGTCTCTGTCGCTCGCTGCCACACCCCCCCGCAGACGCCAACGTACAATCTTCTCCACCTCAACCACCTTGTCGACCGGCCTGGCAGTCTCGTTGAGGATCTCAACAGGCTTGGGCACCCCCACCGTTTTGGGCACCTCCACCACCTGCTCGAGGGTGGCGGCCTTAGTAGACACTGGCACCGCCACGACGGGCGTCGCGGCCGTCGCCTTGACAGGCACCGCCGGCACAACGGGAATGGCGTTGGTGGCCACGACGGGCACGTCCTTGACTGCACCGGCGGTCACCTTGGAGGTGGTGGCAGCGCCCGCGACCGGCACCCCCGCGACGGGCACAGACGGCTTTGTCGGTCCCATGGTCGAGTGGGTGGGTTGCGGAGGAGTGGAACGGAAAGGGAAGGGGAGAGGTGTTGGCGTGAGAGAGGATGATGGTGCGGCGGGAAGGTGTGGGGTGGTCAGCGAGCGAGTACGGAAGAGTTGCAGAGCTGGACTGGTCTGCGCGGTCGCGCTAACGAGGACCCACATGCTACTTCATAAAGAGGGCCACCGGGCGCTGCCGCGGGAACCCCTCCCCCCGCCACCCCCCAGCAGGACCCCTCCCATCGGAACACGCTGCCAGAGCATCACCCCACGTCGCTGCTGGGGAATGGAATGCATGCACGTGACCATGCAGCCGGCGGCCGCGGCCGCCAACCAGCAAGCGACCCACAAACCGCCTCGCCCCCGCGGCAGTGTGGGGATGCCCCCAGGACGCGGGCTCCCGCGCGTGGTGCCCAGCCCAGAGTCTGGCAGGCAACAGGCATTCACGCAGCCACCTTCATCCCTCTTCCAGCCTCTGCAGGGGCACCTGCCCTCATCCTTCTCGACATGAACCCAACCAGCAGCGGACACAGTCCTCAGATCCGGAAGCGTATGCAAAGCCCGGCGCATGAAGATATCTGAAGGTGCAGACGGGTGGCGGCCTCGTGACTGCCTAGGATGGCCTGTGCAAACAAACTCAGGCGCTTCCCCCCTCCAACCACCCCCCCCAACCCCCATCCAGCCACAGAGAGGGCGCATAAAGGGGCTGCCGCGAGAACCGCAGCGGGGGGAGCGGGCGGTGGGGAAGGAGACCAAGCTTCGAGGGAACGGCCACTGGGGGGGGAGGGGGGGGTGCGCACGTGTGGACCGGGGTTCAGATGGTGGAGGATGCGGGGGGGGAGGCGCGATGAAAGGGCGCGGTGCACACTGCTGCCAGAAGCGGCGCGTGCCCCGGCCGGACGGCAAAAGCGGGCTCGATCAGGGGCGGGCGGGACGGCGGCTAGCCGTGGAGCGCGGCTCACGACCAGCGGGTTTGCATGCGACCACCACGGGTTGAGATGTTCTCGCGGTTTGTCTGGACTGCGCCCATGGAGCGAGAGCGTCAGTGTAATCACAGACTGGCAAGATGTACGAAGTGGGGTGCACCGGGTGCGGCGGCACGCCGTCTGCCGTCGGGTCCGTCGGCGGGGTGGCCCCCTTGTATATAGCGGGGCGGCCCCCTCTCCGGCAGGGAGGCAAACACCCAGGGAGAGGAACAAACACAGTGACACATATTGTGCGTCCCCTAAAAAGTGGACGTGCACGGGTCGTGCAGTGTGGGTTTGATTGGTCCAGTGGCCGGTATTTGACATGATCACGACACGTGCACGTCCACTTTTTACGGGACGCACTATAAGAACAAACACCAGACCAAACTGGCCACGTCGCCTGCCCTTAGCCGCCACACTACTTGTGGGGCTCATCCGACACACACGCCTGGCGGTGAAACGGATGACGCCCAGCTGGGCACGCAGTGGAGACCACTCTTTTGTCGCCCGCATCGGCCTGCAGAGCCCTTCAACGTGCTAGTGCAGCTCAGCGGCATCGCCCGTGAGCGCAAGCAAATCATGTGCACGACACACACATGGCATCGTTGGCTCGGCTGTGCTCTCCAAATCGGCGGCATTTCATGAAGTTCTTTATTGAAAAATGGTCCTCCTGTGGAATAGCCACTGAGGGGCTTCCTACCGAACATGCTATGTTTCACACTTCGTCAGTCATTTGTCACTTCGCGACAACCTCAATGGGCTGTCAATGCAGCTCTCTCGGTCGAAATCATCTTGCAGCCGACGGCTTCCAGCGTCCCTAACCTCGCGCGCACCTCCACCGTCAGCTCGTGTGCTGGCCACTGTCACCCTCCCCCGCTCTTCGTATCACCATCCCTTACCGCCCCCCAACTTCAGGACGCTTTCCAGGTCCATTTGGTACTTGCTCCGCGTGTCCTTCCCCTATTTTGTGGCCTGCAGTATGGTTCCCACGCCCTCCTCTATCCCTGCCCCGGCTGCTTGTGCTGCCCCTGGTGACGGGGGCCAATCCATTAGCACCGTTCTTGGCTCTGCCATTGATACTGGCGCCGTGGGGGACACCCCCCCTGTTGCCCTATTCTTTGACTTGACCGCGTTCCGCCGCCGCTGCGACGCGCTGGTGGCCGCTTTCCCACCGACGACGCTCCATGGTTTTGCGGTCAAGGCCAATCCGGTCTTGGCTGTGGTGGCAGCCGCGGCGGCTGCCGGCTTGGGCGCTGAGGTGGCCTCCATAGGGGAGGCGCACGTGGCGCTGGCGGCGGGGGTCCCGCCGGCCAAGATTGTGTATGACTCGCCGGCCAAGACCGACGCCCACCTGACGTGGGTGCTCTCCCGCGGCATCCACGTCAACGTGGATAACGTGGATGAACTGGAGCGACTGGCTACCGTGCGCGCTGCGCTGCTCTCCGCCGCTGACCTGCCCGACGCGGCACAGGGTGCGCGAGAGGCTGCCACAGCTGCCGCCGCCGCCACGGTGGGCTTTCGTGTCAACCCGCAGCTGGGGACGGCCAGCATTGCCGCCACCTTTACGGCGGCCGCCACTTCCAAGTTTGGCGAGCCCCTGCGGGAGCGCCGGTCCGCCATTGTGGCGGCTGTGGCTGCGCACCCCTTTGTACGCTGTCTCCACGTGCACGTAGGCTCTCAGGGCGTGGCCCTCGACGTCCTGGTGGCGGGCGCGTCAGCGGTGGTCGAGCTGGCGGCTGAGATCAATGATGACGTGGGTCGTCGGCAGATTGACACATTGGACATTGGCGGTGGCATGTCCGTGGACTACAATGGGGAAAACCCAGCGGGGGGGCCAACGTTTGATGCCTACGTATCCGCATTGCGGTCTCGTACGCCCAAGGTGTTTGACTTTCGACTCGTCACTGAATTCGGGCGCTCCCTCGCGTCCACCGCTGGCTGGGTGGGTGCCCGTGTGGAGGGTGTCAAGAGGGCGGGCGGGCGGACGATGGTGGTGTGTCATGCTGGTGCTGACCTGTTCATGCGTGCGGCGTACGCACCAGACAAGTGGCATCATCGCGTGGAACTGTACGGGGCGGACGGGACATGGAAGGGGGGGTGCGGAGGACCCGCCAAGGGCCACTGTAACTACCAGGACCACACGCACGACCGGGCAGGGGACGAGGATGCGGACTCGGTGGCTGCTACCGCCAACGGCAGTAGCAACGACGAGGGCCAGGACATGGCCTCGAAAGGTCTGGTGGCGGTGGACATTGCTGGGCCACTCTGCTTTTCTGGTGACATTATTGCGCGTGACCGGCAGCTGCCGGCGGCGGCGCGCGGAGACTGGGTGGTGGTGCGCGAAGCGGGGGCGTACACCATGTCTGCCTATTGCCGGCACACTAGCCAGTTGGTCCCGGCGGTGTGGGGCTACGAAGAGGCCGCTCCGGCCAAGCTGAAGCTCTTGAAGAAGGAGGAGACACCCGCAGACTTGGTGTCGTTTTGGTCGGCCTGAACCCCGGCTCTGCTGCGCCTCTCTGGGGTACACAACTCACCACCCGTTTCTCTCATGAATGATTGTACGTACAAAATTTGTTGCTTTGGATGCATGGAACATATTTTTCATGGTGGGGCGTAAGCAATTCCTTACGGGATACTCACCGACACGACCGTCGGGGCTCGTGGGTGCTCTTCACCAAACGTTATCGACGGAAATGTGGAAACGTTTTGCCACTCGTCGTCGCTCGATCTATGGTTGAGAGTTTGCCGTACGGGCGTTTCCGCGAAGCATTTCTGGAAGCCACAGAAGTGGTCAGACACTGAACGAATCAAAGGATTCCAGACTACCTGGAGGACGACTTCGTCGTGTTGGTGGGGACGCAGCCTCTCTGCCCATCATCGCCAAGGTCACCTGAACATAGTCCACCCACCGGCGCACTGAGAGCCTGTCCGTTAACCTCCTACCGCTCTCCCTTCCGTCCCCTCCTCGGCCGTGCTAGCCTCACGTTCCATGCAGATGCCGTTAATGCGCAGGTATGCTTGAGATGCCCGCACGGGGGCAATGTCCTTCCCAAAAACAGCCGCACTCTCCCCCCACATTGCCTGCCTCATAGTGCACGAAGCGTGCCCACGCCTCACATCAACGGCGGTGAAGCTGCTCGATGTCCAGAGGCGGACGTAAGCATTCCGCAAAGCCCAAAGGACAGGGGATGAAGAAAACAAGGGGCAGCCTCCTGGCGTCTCTGCTGCAACGCCAGCTGCCTGCTCGACCGGCCCCCGCCGACCGCCCTGATGTTCCCGCTCGGCCCACCGCTTTCTCCTCTATGCGCTTCACCCCCCCACCGCCAACGATCTCGCGGTCTCTGAGATTGATTGACAATCTTGGCCTGGGCAGCCAGCTTGATGAATCATGACGTCATACTGTGAGGGGGGGGGAAGCGGATCTACGCGCAGCGTCCGAGTCCCCACCTGCCTTGCATCCGGTGGGACTGGCGGCGATTGCACGCCTGATGCCCAGACCGACCATCCGTTTGCAGCCCCAACCATCCCACCAGTCGGGACTGCCGCGCTGGGAGGCCGCAGAAGGAACCCTGGCGCCTACTCTCCTGTCATGGAAGCTGGCAGCGCGCGCACTGTCCGGCCAGCCTGTGTCGCTAGGGCTGATAGCCTTTGCGGTTGCGGTGCGCGGGGACGACGGATGAGGACCGCGACGCCTGGCGTGTGTCATCTCGAGGGTTGGACGCAGTCGCGACCACCGCAGCCACGGAATCCGAGATCCCTCACTTTTTGCATGCCCCGCCCCTAAGGAGCTGTATGGCGTCAGCGGCCCTTTGGCTACCTCTTTGCATGCAGATAGAGGCTTTGTGGGGGGCTCCCGACTATGGGGCTGGTCGTGCCAGCATGCATTTCCTGGTGGGGCGGTGGCGGGGTGTGACGGACCAAGGTGCTGTGCGGGGGGGGGGGCGGAGGCGGGGGCGTCGTGGGATGGCGCCGTACTCTCCCCTAGGTTCGTTTTGTGTTTCCCGGCTGGGCAGCGGGGGTTAAGACCGTACGGATTTCGTTGCCTGTCTGTTCACGCCCTCGCGCAGACGCACCCCATCACATCCTCTCATCAACTTGCTCGCTGCAGTAGCCTCTCACCATCTAGCACCTCACGTCTGCCGCAGTCGCCAACTACCGCATCCGCCTAACCCTCGCACCCCTTCCGCCATGGGGCAGCCCGAGAAGAAGGTTGCCGCCGCCGCCCCCGTTGCCGCTGCCGGCACTGCCGCGACGGGCCTGAAGCCTGGCACGCTGGTACAGCCGGTTGCCCCTGTCGTGGCGGTGCCTGTGTCGTCCAAGCCCATCATTAAGGAGAAGCTTGTGGATGTGACCAAGGTGGAGGACGTTACTAAGCCTGTGGAAATCCCGGTGACGAAGCCGCTGACGGTTGAGCGCGTGGTGGAAGTGGAGAAGGTGGTGGAGCGGAAGGTCCCGGTCGAGGTGGAGAAGGTCGTGTATGTCGACAAGCCGGTAGAGGTCATCAAGGAGGTGCCGGTCATCAAAGAGGTACGTTGCAGGGTGCAGCGAGGGCTGCCGGAATTGGTTGCGCAGAGCGGCTGGGCGCGTGGGGACCATCCACATCCTTCGTCGCAGCATTCTCTGGAGAGGAAGTGTACTAACCGCTATGGCTGGTTGTGCTGTTTTTTTCTTTTGTGCCCGCTGCTCCATTGTCCGACGGCGCTGCGCAGGTTATCAAGGAGGTGGAGAAGGTGGTTGTCGTCGACAAGCCGGTAGAGGTCGAGCGCGTCGTGCAGGTTCCCGTTGTCGTTGAGAAGAAGGTACGTTGCTGTCATGAGAAGGAAGTTCGGAGTCTACCGGGTGCGCACGTTTGGTTCATGTCTTTCTGTCAAGCAGAGCTTGCCTGGACACCTGATTGCGTTGCCATTGAAAGCACGTTGTTCTGACTCGGTGTGCATTGTGTCGTTTTTGCTCTCCACATTCTCTTCTCCTGTGTTTTATTCTACTGTACTTGCCTATGACTTGGACAGGTGCCGGTTGAGAAGATTGTCGAGAAGCACGTTGAGGTGCCTGTGGAGGTCATCAAGGAGGTGCCCATCGTGAAGGAGCGTATCGTTGAAGTTGACACCAAGCAGGCGACCGCCAAGCCGGTAATCGTCCCTGTCGCGCCGGTCGCGGCGGCCAAGCCTGTTGTTGGTGCCGCGGCGGTGAAGCCGGTCGTTGGTGTCGCGGCCGTCAAGCCCGTCGTGGCAACGAAGCCGGCCGCCACTGGCACACACCACAGCAGCAGCCACTCGTCGACGCACAAAGAGGATCCGTCGCTGCTTGACAAGATCAAGGCGAAGCTGCCGGGCAGTCATTAAGCCATGTCGCCGCGCCGGGAGCGGTCTGTATAGATAAAGCGGGGGGGACCTTTTTGTACATACCAACAGTTGTGGTGGGGGTGTGTCCGTAAACACGGACCATGGACACTGCCGTTTGCAGTGTTCTCCTCGCAGGTTGGCGCGGGTGTTGATAAAAGATGCGAAAGGCGGTCGCGGGGCGACGGCTGGTAAGCTCCGTGAGCGCCGCGGTCGCCGCGAGCGGGGCGCCAAAGAATGCCGGCGAGCAGCAGCCGCAGGGAAGGTAAGGATTTGTGAAGGGCCGCCGCCCAGGGCAATACCGCTTTGACGCCGCCGCCGCAGAGACGCGGGAAGGGGGTGGCACCGAGAGATGAGGGCGAGGGGTGTCTCCCCAGGCTGAGTGCGGTGGATCCCCTCCCTAAAGGCCGTCCCCGGCGGGCGCCCCCGTCTGTGGCAGCCTCCCGGCGACGGCCAGAGCAACGACGGAAGCTCGCCCCATGACCCACATAACGGCACAACAGCCCTCCTCCCTGCCCTCCAGCTCCCCCTTCAACCGCGGGCCCTACCACCAGCGCGACCATCCACGGGGCGCCAGCCGCCCCAGGCGCCCCCGTCTCCCCTTCCGGTCCCCGCTGCGGCATCCGTCGCCACACCGCCGACTGCACCGCCGCCCACCCGCCCACGCCGCCACCGCATATGCCCGTCGCCGCCTCGCAAGTGGCCAGCCGCCGCGGTATTCGACGCAATGACAGCTAGCGCCACCGCCGCGCCACCTCCAGTGGCGAGGGAGGACGGGGCGGCTCCCAAAGAAGACGGCGGCGGCGCTGCCGCGGCGCGACTCGCCGGCGAGGACACCGCCCCCAGACCCCCTGCGACGTTGCTTGGCACGAGTACGACCTCTTCCTGTGAAAAGAATACATTTTCGCGCGATGAACTTCCACGTGGTTGCTGCTGCTTAAGATCCTTTCTCTCGGCCGGCACTCTTGCGACGGCCGTCGCCTCCGCCGTCGTCGTCACCGCCGCTGCGAGCACCGTCCCCGCCGCCGCCGCCGCCGCCGCCGCCGCCGCCGCCGCCGCCGCCGCCGCCGCCGCCGCCGCCGCCGCCGCCGCCGCCGATGGCTCCCAGCCGGCTTGCGTGGCATATTCTCCCCCTCTCGAAGAACATTCTGTTTGCTGCCCGGGGTACAGCGGGCATGGCCACCCGTACGGTGGCACCAGCAGCCGACGTGAGTGCAGCGGTCCTGGACCCCTCTTATCCCCCCTCTCACCCAGCAAGGCAAGCCCCAGCGGCGGCGGCTGTGGCGGCGGTGGCTGCCGATTTACCCCCCTCCCTTCCCCACGCGGAGCGTGACCTTGCTCCCGGAACTCTACGCCCCCGCAAGAGCCCTGCAGACGGCATTGTGCCGGTTCTCACTGGCGGCCGCCCCGACCGGTGGGCAGGCGGCGGCCCGCCCCCCCCCCTGGTGCTCCTCCACTCTTGCGACCGGTACCTGGCGGTGGACAAACCTGTGGACGTGCGCGTCGATGGCGACTGGCCCGTGACGGTGGAGAAGATGGTATTGGCGCACCTTGCCGTCGCGCGGCCGGCGGTGCTCGAGGCGGGGCTGCGGCGGCCCAAGCTCATCCACCAGCTGGACTTTGCCACGTCGGGGGTGATGCTGCTGGGGCTGGACCGCCGCGCTGCCGCCGCGGCGGCGGCGGCGTTTGCATCGCGCACCGTCCGCAAGCTGTACGTGGCGCTGGTGGATGGGGAGGTGCGCCCACCGGGCGGGCCGGGGGGGGGGGCGCTGGTGTGTGACCAGGCGGTGGCACCGCTAGGGGGTGGGGACTTTCGGATGGTCGCCGTGGGCGGTGGCGACGCCGACGCCGGCGTCGCGCCCGCCGCGGTCGACGCCAAGGCCGCCCTCACAACGGTCATCCCGCTGTCGATGGGCTGGCTGGGCGGCCGCCGCGTCTCGCGGCTGGGTCTGGTGCCTCACACGGGGCGCCGACACCAGCTGCGGGTGCACCTGGCGGCGATGGGGCACCCCATCGTGGGGGACGGCACGTACAACCCCGCCGACGGAGGGGGGGCGGGCATTGCGGGACCGTGGACGGGGCCCGCTGGCGGGGGCGCCGTCGCCCACCCAGACGCGGCGGTGGCGGCGGCGGCGGCAGCGGCGGAGGGGTCGGAGGTCTCTTTGGCCGCGACGCCCCACCGAATGATGCTGCACGCGTGGCGGCTGCGCATTGGCGGCCTTCCACAGCCGTTGGGCCGCCTGGACCTGACCACCGCCGACCCGTTTGCCGGGCTGCTGATGGGCGAGGAGGTGGCCGAGGGGGGGGGCGCGCGGGTGGAAGCGGAGCTCGCCCGTCCCGTCTCTGGCACGGAGGCCGCCACCGCGGCGCGCAACAATAAACGAAACCGGGGACGGCGAGGAAGCCGCCAACCGGGGCCTGCAGGGGTGGTGGTAGGGGATGGGGACACCAGCTGAGGCACGTAGATGTGTGTCTGGGGGCTTCCTGCCCTTGACGGGGCTCGTTTGGACAGAGGACGGCCAGTGCCTCTCGCTGTCACGCGCTCGTGCGCAGTGTATGTTTGGCCGCTGTCGCCGGCGTGCCGGCTGTCGCCGGCTCTGGGATGGTCTGTCCGATGTGGTAGCCACGCCCTTGGGACACCTGCCAACGCCTGTGGTCCACTTGTCGGGCGGAAGGGGGGGTTGGGGAGGTTATGTGGTTACCGCAATGGGTGGCGGGTTGTCGGGCAGGCGGCCATGTACATATGAGGCAACGCCGGTGGGCAAGGTCGGCGTTGGCCACGGGCGGCGCATTGTGGAGGCGGTTGTGCGGGCGGCGCATGAAGGAGGCGGTCGTGCCTTCAGCCGGCGGCGGTGCAGGAGGGGTCAGCGGGAGGCGGTTGCGCTGCTCCTGTGGGAGGCGCATAAAGGCGGCGGGAGGTGCATGGAGGCGCTGGGAGGCGGTTGCCCCGTGGCAGCGGGTGGCGCTCTTCGACCAATGACAGTGTCGGTGGCGCTTTGTGGGACTGGCGGTGGTGGTGCTGTGGCGGGATGGAGTCGGCACAGGCGAACTGGCACCGCCGCCGGGGTGACCCTCCCGCTAATGTGCGGTTCACGGTAGAGGCCTGGCGGTGGGGAAGGGGGTCGGGGGTGAGGCGCCAGAGACCGCTCGTGTCTCGCCACTCAGGCTTGTTCGGGCCAGAAGAATGAACAAGCAGGCAGGTGCATTGGCTGACGCCATGATCAAACACCAGTGATACCCTACGGCTTGTCCTCCGCAGGCGCAGTCACCACGAAAGTGCAAGAGATCATCCATGGATGCAGACACAACGAAGGCGCAATTTACACTAGCGCACCCGACCCGTCATGACGCAGCACGGATCCCCATGCTCCATTACTTTGCAAGAACAACCCACTCTCTTCCACCAACAGCCACTGTGCATTGGCCCACCTGTCCTCTACTTGGACGTCCCTGGCACCGCGTGCGGCAGCTTCTCTCCCCGGTGGGCGGCGATGACGTTCCTCGCCGCAATCCGGGCCATGTCCTCACGACACGCCACCGTCGCAGACGCCATGTGGGGCACAATCATGCAGTTCTCCAGACCAACCAGCTTGTCGCTCGCCGGCAGCGGCTCAGGCACCGTCACGTCCAGCCCGGCGGCCCAGATAGTGCCGTTCTTGAGGGCGTCGTAGAGAGCATCCTGGTTGACAATCTCCCCCCGGCTGCAGTTGACGAGCACCGCCGTCTTCTTCATCTTGCCAAATGCTGTGGCGTCAAAGAGGCCGGTCGTCTCGGCTGTCAGCGGGCACAGAGGAATGACAATGTCCGACCGCGCCAGGAGGTCGTCAAACTCAACGTAAGTCGCGCCTACGGTGGCAGCCCGCTCGTCCATGCGGAAGGCATCCGAGTAGAGGATCTCGCAGTCAAAGCCGGCCAGCCGCTTGGCCACCGCCATGCCGATGCGCCCCAGACCCATGATGCCGACCGTCGCGTGGTGCACGTCGCGGCCACACATGTAGAGGGGCGCCCACTTGCCCCACACATCGTCCTTGACCACCTTGACGCCCGCCGGGATACGGCGGCACGTAGCAATGAGGACACCCAGGATGAAGTCCGCCACCGTGTTGGTGAGCACATCGGGGGTGTGACCCAGCGACAGCTTCCGGTCCGTACAGGCCGCCACGTCCATGTGGTTGTACCCGACGCTCATCGTGCTAACGGTCTTGAGGCGGGAGCCCGCCGAGTCGAGCAGCTCCGCGTCAATCTTGTCGGTCAGAAAGCAGAGGAGGGCGTCATAGCCGGGCGCCTCGGCCAGCATCTTCTTCATCTTGTCGTACGGCATGGCGTCCGACGCGTCGGGCTCGTCAGGGATCACCACCTCCAGGTTGGGCTCCTCCCGCAGCAGCAACAGGCCCGCCTCGGGGAAGGAGCGGGTCACCAAGACGCGCCATGGCTCCCCTCCGTTCGAAGCCATCGTCGGGGGTAAGGCTCGCGATGCGAGGAGGTAGGTGAGCGGGGTGACCGCTAGTGGGAGGGAGGAGAGGGGTCGGGTGAGGCGGGGGGGGGCGGGGATGGAGGCGGCAAGGTGACGCAGGAACACAGTCGGTGGAGCGGATCGTGCGCGCTGCTGCCGGCGGACTCTCGGGTCTGTCGGGACACTCTCGCTACACACCCACTACTACACGCAGGTGAGATGCCTTATCATATGCCAGAAACCTCAGCCCGCTGAGGCCCAAACTCCCAGCCCGCCGTGCTCCGCCCGACACGCGCGCACTCCACGGTCACCGCAGGTGTCGCGTACAGGACCAGGCAAACCCCACCAGCCATGAAGCATGCCATCGGGCGGGCTCTGGGGAAGGGTGGACACGATGGATGCAGCCTGGCTCACGGGCCCTCCCCTTACCAGCCCACCCCCCCCCCCCCCTCGCCACGCATTGCCAGGCGGGGGGCAGCATCCAAGGCCCTCGTCCACCGCTTTGCTGTGGGGGTGTGTCCTGGCCCCATTGGCGGGTGACGGTTCGTTTCAGCCACCCCATTGGCGGGTGACGGTTGCATTCTGAGCGGGCAGAGCGCGGCACCGCCTCTTGCGGTTTCCTCCTCGCGCCGAGGGGTGTTCCTGCAGTTGTCGGTGGGTGCACGCGTGTCTGTAGGGTTGGCCCACTCGCCCCGAGATCCCGCTTGGAACCTGCAGGATCGGGGTCGTGGCCTGGAGATCGGGGTTCGTGGATTTGTCGAATCTGTTTCTTCTCGTGGACTCTCTCCGTTCAGTTTCGCCCAAAAGCTCAAAGGTGTATCGACGCGACCCGAAAAGCCAAACATGACCCCTTTCGCGACCAGGCTATGAGAGACGCGGCAGTGGGGAGGCAGAGGCCGCTGAGAAACAGTCTCACTGGGCGTTCCGGTTGGATAGGACGCCCAAAGTACCGGCGTGGGTGCAGCGCTACGGCTGAAGCGACAACCGCTAACGTAACCATGACTGGTGAGGGACATCTGGGTGACGGCAGTAACCGCCGTGGTAGTGCTAGCGGATGCTTTCTTGACAGCGGATATATGTGTGTGGCATCACCTACAATGCAGCGAACAGGTCATCTGAGTGGTTTGGCGCTCATCAAAGCTCATGAACATGCCTCGAAGCGACAACGAGCGCCGAAGGTATTGGCGTTGGCTTGGGCCTTACGGAGAGGACAGGAGTTTTTTTCCACGCCGATTACCTTACCGACGTTTTCTTTCCCGTTTGTCTCGTCTGTGTGACGGCGTGGAGTACGAAAGACGATGGAAGGCAGATGCCATCGATCTCTCAGAGAGTTTGCGGCACTGTCGTGAGTCTTCTGCCCTCTGCCCGTGACGCACGTCTCGCACCCTCCCTGTTTGTCCAGGCTGTCCGTCAAGCGGTGGTCATCGAGTGAAGGCGACCAGTGCTGCCGAGTTGCCCAAACACCGTAGTAGTATCGTATATTCTGGTCAGATGTCGGGAAAAGTTGAAGTGGCGGCGTGTTCGCCGACCACCATATTATACTTACACATATTTGTTCGGTAAATCCAGCTTCTCAGGTCCTGAAACAATTGCAAACTCGTGCTTTAGGCTTCGACAGCCAGAAGCTTCATCCAACCCGCCACCCACGCCAGCCGAGAGTCATCGTAGAGACGATGCCGGCCACAGGTGGCCGCCCCTTCCACTGTACTCCCTGGACAGCAGGCCGCAGAAAGGCCAGCGTCCGCCGCCCATTGGGCGACCAGCGAGAGAGTCTGGGAGACCATGAAACCCGAAAGGAGACCCACGGGCCCCCCCCACCACCACCGCACCTTCCAGAGTCAGACCTCGCCAGGGGGCATGCACCCCAAATCAATGTTAAATAGCATAGGGGATGAGCACGCCCTCAATTTTAGTCTTGCCCCCCTCAGATCACACCAATAGGCCATATGCAAGGCAAGAAAACAAAGTAGTCCCCCTGCTACGCTGGACGGCAAACCGTGACGGGTGTGGCGTGTCCACTGGGTACGGGCGCTCCAGCAGCAGCCAGCAGGGCCGTTGCCATGCAACAGCCTCTCCCGGGAGCCGGGCTGCAGACCACACCTGACGGGGTTGCAAGCCAGCCCACCCCTGGGGAGAGCGCGCCTGCCCCCCCCCCGGTGGCGGCCGGTCGGCCACACTCGCGCCGGGTCCCCGGCTGCGACGGGGAATTTGGCTCACGGTTGCGCGCCCCGTCGCTCGCCCGCCGCTCCGCACACCCGCGCACTGACTGCCGATAGCCACCGGGTGACGAAGTGCTTTGGTGGAGAGGGCGGCACCGGCGTCGGCGTGTGGGTTTCCAGCCCTTGACTTGTCCGTCAAACGGTCCGACCCCCTGTCTTGTCCGTCGACGGCCGCGCAAGCGGACGGCCGGGCGAACGGCCGGCACGTTGTGGATCTCGGCGTCTGGAGTCACGGCCACGAAAGGCCGGTCGCCCGCAGGGGCTTGGCCAACACAAAGGCCGGCCTCAATTGCGTCGGTGGTGAGGGTCCCTACAAGGAAGGGGTGAGGATTTTGCCCCGCGGTCTGCTGCTGACCTTGTTGCCTCGTCGGAAACGGTTGGGTGGGTGGGTGGGAGGCGTGCGGGTGACGGACAACCCGCAGAGAAAGATGGAAGACGTGGTGCCGGCGCCAGTGGGGGTGCTCGCGCAGCCCAAGCGCAAATTGGAGGAAAGGTAGGTGGGTAGCGCATCCAGTTCCTGGGGCTGTGGGGGACGCGGGGTAGTCCAAGGGACATTTTCAGCAAGACCACGACGCGGCCGCCATTGGGGCATGCGTAACGCTCTCGTTAGCCAGGATGTGCGCCTGCATCAGTGCTTGCTCTACCGCCGACCAGACTGGTCCCGATGCCCGCCCCCAAGGTTATTTGGGGAGCATGACGGAGACGTTCTGCTTTTTTTGTTTTTTATGTGTGCCCTCCCCCCTCTTCGACCGTGCCACACTGTTGGTGCAAGGTTGTCGTCCTTATCGTCGCTGTGCGGCCTTCTACCCGAGCTGCGCATCGTGTTTATCTTTCATCTCTCGTTAGTTCTCGACCTGACTCCTTTTTTCTCCACCATGTTTGCTTTGTCCCCCTTTTGTCAATACCATCTCGTGTTGGTGTCTGTAGTGCTGGGGAGTCTGCCTTAACGATTAATGGCGGGAGCTTGACCGATGGGCCGTCCGGGGGAAACGATTCTGCTTCGGACGAGTCGCACCCCGAGGCTAAGCGCAGTAGAACCGAGATTGGGCCGCCCAGTCCGTCGGCTTCGCAACTTGGGAGTGGTGACGCATCCGCACCTGCGCCGGCGGTATGTGCGCCGCAACCGGGGGCTCCTCATGTGCAAGGTCCCTGTGATGCTCCTTCCGCGGCCCCCGATGGACCTTCTGGCACTTCGACAGACTTTGCGGCTGCCGCTGCTTCGGCTATTGCTGCCGCTGCTGCTTCTTCCTCTGATGCGGCGCCGGCTGCGAGTCAACCCCGAGACAAGGCATCATCGGACTCGACGACTGTGCCTTCATGCGGTACAGCCCCCACTACGGAACCCATTGATGATGAAGATGATGATGAGGATGAGGATGGGGAGTACGACCCCACCGCTTCGCAGTATGTGCCCGGTGTGCAGACTCAATCCTTAAGTGATGTCGGGCTCGGGCCATCGCCACAAACGCGGCCATCCGCGGACGAGGGTAGCGACGGGTCCTTGAAGCTGGGACAGGTGGCGCCTACGAGTACCGAGGTGCTAACGACGAAACAATCCAACGACCAGTCCTTTGCCGAGGATGTCGGGCCGCCAGCCGTGAGGGGGGGAGCGGCATCTCTGGCTGCTGAGAATGATGCGTCGGCAGCCAGCAGGACGCCTCCTGGGCCCGCTACTACTGCCGATTCGGCGTCGGTGGTAGCGGTACCACTGCCAGTGGCGACTGCAGGGGCGGCGGCTTCGGATGCGGTGGCTCCAGGCGCTGTGGGGACAGAAAGAAGCGCGGCTACGCAACCCGAGAGCTCATCACCAGCGGCTACCTCGTCGCCAAGTGAGCCTCAACCACCGAACGGCGCAACACCATCTGCATTGGACGCGGAGGAGCCTCCCTCGTCGCCGCTAGAAGTGGCGTCGACCAGCGCAGAAGCCAACTCACCTCCTCGTGCATCCACACCTCCACCATCATCCGTGGCCGAGACAGAAATGGACGCCTTTACCGACGACGCTCAGGCGGTGCACCCACCTTCTCCTCCTATTGGCTCCAGTTCCGGACAGGAATCGTTGCCCGAGTCCGTGATGATGGAGTCTGAAGATGTACGTCGTTTACACCCGTCAGCATGTGTCAGTGCGTGTCTCTCTTGTCGACTGTGGTTGTCCGCACATCATTGTGTGATTGTGTGTCTGACACCGTCTTTTATGTCGCTTTGCCTTGATCACGTCACTTGTGTTTATTTTCTCTGGTTGTTCGTTTTCATCTCCCTTGATTCGCATAGGATGAGGAAGAGGATGGGCCACCGAGAAGGCCTGTGCTTCCACTTCCTGACAAACCTGCGTTACCGTCGGCGCTCAAGTCGCGGCCGCCCACCACGTCTTTGCTTCCCCCGACGAGTGCGTCTCGTGCTGCGCAAGGACCACGGAAGCGCGTCCAATGGGCGAGTGAGGTCGCATCTGTTGCGTTGATTGAGAACCGTCCCCAGCTGGCTGAGATGTGGGATACTGGCCCGGACGCGGCAGAAATGCCCAGTCAGCTGCTCACGCCATCTCCAACACCTGTAAGTTTGTGCCTAGGGCTCTACTCATGGGGGCGTAGCATGCATTGCGCTTTCCCGCCACGAGTGTACTATGTCTCTTGCTTGACCAGCGTTTTTTTTTTTGTCGAGTGGCATTCCTGACGTCCGTTTTCTGGTGCTCTCGTGATGCACTGCTTTTGCTTGACCTCGTTTCTTTCTGTCTTGTGCGCTTTCTTCGCCTGCTGTCGTGTTCAATTTGCGTTTGCGCAGCAGGGCGGCGACTCCATGAGCGCCTTTGAGATGGCAAAGAAGAAGGAGCGTGACAGCGAGCAAGAGCGCATGCGAGCTGCCAAAGCTGCTCTGTGGACGAGGCTTGACCGCATGGCAGCGGACATTGCATATCAGACACCTCCGCGTCTGGTCTTGATTCCTGCTGGGTGTGAGTCGTACGACGCGGCTGCTGTGGTATCTCCGCACCGAGACGAAGTGGAGCGTCAGCGAAGGGTTGCTCCCTCTGCCGAGATGATTCCTGATCCTCGTCGCTTTCGGAGCCCTCCGAGCCCTCCCCTCCATTCTTGGACCGGTCCTGATGACGACGCAGAAGTGCCCGTCATTCCCCTCGACGACGTGACGACGGCTGCACCGGTTGACCAGGCTGCTCAGCCGTCGTTGGGAGGCTCCGGGCCGTCGCCCGCTGCGGCCGCTGGTACCCCTTCTCTACTGGATGATCCTTCCGCGGCATCGTCAGAACCAATGTCAGTCGTGTCCTCTGATGCGCCTGGCCGCCCCGCCGCGCCGCAAGAACCGCACCTTGCGGATGGTGGAGCAAATGGCGTGGGGATTCCGGACGCTGCGCAAAATGGCGCCGAAACTGCACCTGATGGGGCACAGCCAGCTGTCCCCATCGCTGGCCAAGCCATTGAAAGCGCCGGAGTAACTGGCGGCGATGGCAGCGGTGCAGCCGGCACCGACACGGGCGCGAGTCCTGGTGCTGCGGTTGCCGGCCGTGAAAGTACCAACCGTGTGGGCAGCCTGCTGGGTGGCCTCGACCTAGGCAAGCTACAACAACTGCTGGGTGCGACGAACAGCCTGATAGGCCAGCAGCAGCGCCCACCGGATGATCCCTATGTGCCTGGGGAGCAGCCCCCTCACCCGCAGCAGCAGCAGCTGCTACCCTCGAGGCCCCCATCGCAGCAAGAGCCGGCCGTTGCAGCGGACGAAGCGGGTTATGTGCCGAGCGCACCAGGAGGCCAACCACCTATGCCATCGCTCGACGCGCTTGCTCCGCCACCCGGGAGCGATGCCCTGCCGCCTGGTCCTGGAGGACCTGCGGCAAAGAACCCGGCGGCACAGCTCAGTGCTCTGCTACAACTGCTTACGTCCCAGACGGCAGGCTCCGTGGGCGGTGGCGGCCCCCCTCTTCCGCAGCAACCGCCGCCACAACTGCACGGCCCACCGTCGCAGCAGCCCCCACCACCTGGAATGCGCCACAATGGGGGCCCGGTAGGTTCCTGGGGCCCAGGTGGTGGTGGTGGGCACATGGCTCATCAGATGGGCAACGTGCACGGGGCGCCGATGCAGCCGCCCCCAGGGATGCCCAGCATGCCCCCGCCAGGGATGGTACTTCCTGGCATGCCGCCGCCGCCGCATGGTAGGGGCGGCCCGGGCATGGGCGGGCCAGGTATGGGCGGTGGGATGCCCCCGCCGCACGGTATGGGCCCTGGGGGTCCCCACGGCATGCGGCCTCAACTGCCGCCCCCTGGTATGGGGTACCCGACGGGCGGACAGCAGCCACTTCCCGTGGTACACTTCCGGCACGGACAGGTGGGAGTGCACGGTGAAATGGGGCGGGGTGCGCCGGGCATTCCACCGGGTGGATTCGACGGCGGCCGCGGCAGCGGCTCGCGCGGCAACGCGCCGTCTCAGCGGGGCGGCGGCGGTGGGCGGCGTGTGAACAAGCCCAAGAACCGCGTGAAATGCCTCTTCTTCAACACCCCCAAAGGGTGCCGGTCGGGTGATGCGTGCGAGTACATACACGAACCGCCGGGGGGGGGAGGTGACATCCGTCTGCGATATGCGTCGCACAGGTGAAGACCGTTCTTCTGTTTGCTGCTGGTTGTTTTTTTCTTCAGGCCTAGCAAGCGTGCCCGTGTAGAGGGTGCCTGTAGCCGTGACGTGCGACATAGTACGTACATGTACGTGCCTTCGCACGTGTTACCCGGAAGTGTTTCGTGCCGCCAGCGATGTCTCGTGCCGCGCCCGGATCACCCTCACACACTTACGCATGATGCGTGGGTCCTCGCGTGACCGGCATTTTCATGGCATTTTCATTCCGAACGTCAACCATGAATGTTTTCAAAAATAATCCAGAAGTAAATTGTTCCATTGTGCAATATAAATCAATGGAGGCCCCCCTCCCCGAGAGGGGCTCATAGCGAAGCCCTATTGTGCTTCCAGAAAAAGTGGATGGTGTCGAGTCAAGAGCATCTCATGAAGTACTTCAGGAAGGCTGCATGACTTCGAACGATTGCGGCACGAACGTAAATAAAATATTCCACTCCTGGAATATTACTGCACATTTGGCGTTGAATGGTACATACAGCATTGGGCATGTACCCCAAGCGAAAATTCATTTCAGATGTCCAACAGCCTGGCAATTGAGCCTTTGTCGGCCGCCTCGTGTGGAACAATATCCAGATCGGGCGTCTCGAATATGCAGTCGTCGACAGCGGGGGCATTATGCACACCACAGTGGAGAGCACCATCTTCTTCCCGCGATCCGTCCCTGTCGAGGACACTTTATCGTACCGTGCGTGATGACAGAGCCTCCTTGCGAGACGTGCCTTGACGTCACGCCCACATCAGCTGCTGATTCGTCAGCAGCGATGGCTGGCGGTGCAGCCCCACCGCAGGGGACTCCGGGGATTCCTCCTGCAGGTATGCCAGAGCTTATCCAACAGCTTCCGTAATAATTCATTTTGACGGTGGCTGATCGCACGGGGCCCCACTTTAACTAACAGGATGCGCATCGCTTCTTATAATTTTTTCCGGGTGACATCGTGCCTTTTTGCTCTTCACATATTGTACCCCGTGCCAGAAACCCATCAGCCGCGCGAGGCCCTCGCGCCTCTCGCACCGCAGCTCTTCCCACTTGCGGGGCCTGACTCCAGTCCCCAGAAGGTTGGCCAGAACGGAAAGACACATTATTTTGGTAATTGTGTACTCGTGGACGGCAGGGTCCAGTGCCCCGCCTCTCTACTGACAAGCCACGCATTTTACACTGGCGCACCCTGTGGCGATCGGGCCTGCCTGTGCAGAAAGGCGTACGTGGGAGATCTGTTTACTGTGTGTTCGCTGCTCGTAATTCTGGCTGTCAGATGCTTGCTGTGGGTCTCGTGCTGTTTACATACTCATTACGTTGTGGTCTTATTGCCCATGTCTGCTACGTTGCTTTGACTGATTGACGTTTTTTGTTTTTTTTTGCAGCTGCCGCCAATGCCGCCGTCTTGGGCATGATCAGCAGACCATCGCTCTGGACACCTGCTTGTTCAAACGAAAATTCACCGCCGCTGGGGTGTCCTTCACCAAGAAGCCCCACAAGTGTTCATCGTTTAAGCACTACGTCCGCCAGGCGTCCACGGCGGACTTTTTTTCGCAGGAGGTCAGCCGCGCTCGGGCCGAATATGCTGCCGCAGACGAGGCGCTGAATGCGGCGGCGGCGGGCCGGACGGATCTTGTGGCCAACATTGCAGACGCTGTGACGCCTGTTACGTCGGCAGTATCCGCTTTAAAGGCGGCCGGATCGTCTGTCGCAGCTCTGGCGCCGCAGAATTTGGCAGCCACGCGCGAGCAGGCTGAATGCGCTGATCTGGGACTGTCGGCGGAGGCCAGCGTGTTGAGCGGGGCCATCGCGGCGTCAACGGGTCGGCCGAGCGGGATCAACGCCAACGACGCTCCTGCGGCGGCATTGGCCACCCTGTTTGGGCGCCAATAGGCTGCCGATCGAGTGGGTGCTCAGCGCCTGAGGGACGCCGCCATTGGCCTATCTGTCCCATCCTGGTCAAATCGCCTGAACGTTCTCAGTGGACTAGTTGATTGGGCATCTGCAAGGCCGGCTTGTGCGTCTTTTTACTCTCTTTGCAACGACCTATTTCTAACAGCATTCGTGGAGCTCTCATTAGATTGGTCTTCTTCTGCCCCTCGGTTTTTCTAGTCGTCACTGAGAATCCGTGCCTGACGGGGCTAACGTCACCATTGTCATCCGATGCGGCCACGCGGTTCCAGACGGTTCCCGATGTTGTGATTGTTGCTGACGGCAATGCCACGTCGGCTCCATGCTGGCAATTTCGTGACTGCGCTCCATCGTTGTGATGTGATGGAACGTGATGGGCCAATCGCACGGCTCCATCACATTTCATCAGTCCCTCTGGCACATGCCGGCCGCGCTGGTGAGTGACGCTGAGACCTCGCGCTGCGTTGCGTGCTTGTTTTGTGTTGTCTGGCTTGCTGTCCGTGTGGGGTGTGGACTGCCGTGTGCGTCCGTGTGGCGAGCGGCTCCGCGCCTATATGTTTGGCCAAACCCGCTCACAGTAACCTCCACCAAGCTGGTGGCAACGGTGAGGGTGCCTCTCATAACGTTGAGAACCGGAAGAAGTGCAAGCCGCACCCACGCTGTCCCTGCTGTGGGGCAAACCCCCCACCTCGAAACAAGAAGATGGTGTGTGGGCCAACAGTGTCTTGGTCGGGACGGGGAAGCAAGGCCGAGCCCCGCTGTCCCTCCCCTTATCCCCCCAGGGTCCCCTCAGAATCTCGCCACTCAGAATCTCACACCCCAGCACCTGCCCACCGGGCCACACGAAAATTCAAGACGATAAAAAGCAGAAAACCCTCAAATCCAAGTTGGACTTACTACTAAACGAACTATCCCTTACTTAGAGAATACGGACCCAAATGCATGGGGAGAAACGGGTCAGACTAGCTGTCTGCCGCCCCTCGTATGGCACGTGTTGCCCCCCTACCTGGGGTAATACTGCCACAATATATACGCTCTCTCGCATCTAGTAGCGAAAAGGGAGTTGGAAGATGAGACAAGCGGGGCTCTTTGCATAGACTCGTGGTTAGGTGTGCTCGGACGACGGTCGCCTTTTGTGCGATTGCCCGGTCGGTTCGAAGGCCGCACCTTCCGCTTCATCTTCCTTACATTAGACTCTACACCACTCGAACCACATTCGCAAATCACGCTGGAGGTGACATTGTTCGAGACGTGCGCCGGATGGTGACGGCGTGCGGGAACAAGACGTGCGCCTGACAGGGACGGCGTGCGGGAACTGTAGCATCCCTGGCCTTGACTTGGCGCCGACGCGGGATGGCAACCAGGGGACACCAGGTGCCAGGACACACCCACCGTGTGGGGATGGTTGGCGGCCGTGGCCCGTTCCCGGCACTGGGATGCAGTGGACTACGCTACCCACACGTGAGAGAGGGACTTCTGATGGGTTCTTGCACATTTGTGAGGGACTTGATTGGAGGGAAATTGAGTGTGAGAATATTGAGGGAAAATAGAGTTCGTAGTGATAGTGGCCCTCGACCTGACGAGGTTAGACTCGGGTCGGGGCCACTCGGGGGTAAGGGTGGGGCTACCTGGCTAACGAGCCGAGGCTTCCCCAGATGCACGTTGAGAGGGACAGAGAGGCGCCCTTAGCCCGCGCCCTCAGCGAAAAGACAACTGCGCGTTTGCTTTCCTCGTCCCTGTGTGCACTACCGTGTGTACCTGTCGGCCCTGCCGACAGGCACGTGAGACAGCAAGCATACCGCTCTTGTAGCTCCCCTGTCTGTGTTACCTGTCCCTTTCCCCCCGAGGGATACTGACACGTGTCCGAGTGGATCGCGTATTATACCACATATGTGGTGGATTAGCAGGGGATTGCTGTGGAGTGCTTGAGAAGAGACATTTAGGAGGTGCGGCTCGGTTGTTCCTGTTTTGTCTTCTTCTGTGGTTTGGGAATTTTTTGCACCCGTTCACGGGAGTCCCATTCCTGGCTCTCCAACCCATTTCTTGTTGTCGGATGATCTTTGGACACGCAGGCAACTGGATTGTGGCTGTCAAGAGACAAACATGGCTACCCCCCCCGGCACGACGGCGCGCGAAGGGGTAGAACCTGCGTCCTTTGACGCATCCCTGGTCACCGCGGGGGACGGTGTCCAACCCGGCGTTGTCCCCGCGGGCGAAGCAGACCCGGGCGCGACACCCGGTGGCGGGCTGGAGTTCACAGGCGGCCACGTACCTCACCCTCCAGTTCCTCCGGCTGTACCTCCTGTGGGAGCCACTCCGGGGTCAACGGCGTTTGAGTCAGCACGAAGCGGATGGCGTCCTCCTGTCGGTTCTACTCTTGAGCTTCCAGGGATACCCCCTGGTGTGTCCACTCCTGGACCAACACACGGCAGCTGGGTGCACAATCCCCCTCCTGTGGGCGCTAACAGTACCAGAGGCTCGGCTGTGCCTGGCTCCACGGGGCCTCCTGAAGTCTCGACTCCTGGGACTGGTCAAGCGTATCCTCCTCTGGCGTCCTGTGGGGCGGGATGTTCCAACACCCACAACCGGAGCAGCCGGAGGCGCCGGCGTCGCCGTCGTCATTATAGCACCAGTGAAACCAGCTCCTACAGCTCTGAGGAAGGGTATGACTGGGACGCGACCCCTGGTCTTAAACTGCGCAGACCAGTGGAGTTTGACTGCCCTGCCCACCAAGTGGGGGACGCTTCCCTGAACAAGGTCACGTACTGGGGCAACTATCGGCTGGAAAACCAAGACCAAGGTTACACCCGGAAGATGGCCAAGAAAGTGGCAACCCTGAACCGGCGTACGCAGCCGAGCTTCGGGGGACATCTCAAATGCTCTGAGAAGAAACCGCCGCTTATCTTCGCCTTCCTGCGCCGGTTTGTCAAGGCATGTATCGACAATGACGTGTCGGAAGGCAACGCATGATACGTTCTGGTTAACTTTATGACCGGGGAATCGGAACAGCGGTTCGCACAAGTTCTTCCAGACTCAGCTGGACACATCGTTGGGCGCACCGTTGGTAGCTATCAGGAAGCGGTCAACTGGCTCCTGTCCAACTACGCCGACGCGGACTCCCTGCGCAAGGCGGTGCGAAAATTAAACTGGGCAACCATAGAGCGACAAGAGACTCCAGAGGTTTTCGCCCGTCGTGTCAGGGAGATGAGCGAGGCTTTGAGCAATGTTTACCCTGAGGACAGACTCAAGATCTTCTCGGAAGGGCTCCCTGACTATCTCCAGGTTGATGCTGAGAACTACAACCAGGAACACCAAGATCATACCTTCCAGCAGCTGATGGCCTACACCAAGAGCAAGTACAGGCGAGCCAAGGCACTCCAGGCCCCCATGGTGTCAATTCCCAAGCCGTTGTCGCGAGCTCGCCCTGGACCCGACAAGGATAAGGGAGGCAATCGCCCGGTACCGGTACTGGCTGTTGTCGAAACCTCTCCCCTGGCGTCAAGTGACAGGTGAGGTGGCTTTGTCTCTAAGGAGCAGCCTTCTATGGTGGCTCTTGGACAAGTCAAAAACCAGCGTTTCCGGTTTTGCTGGCTGTGCCAGAAGGACGACCATCAGTCTTACCAGTGCGTGACCATCCCCAAGGATCTCCAGGAGAGGCTCAAGCGCCAAGGGCTAGTATTCGCCAAGGCGGTTAACTGGGCCGACCGACGGACGCCTACCAGGACGGACTCAGGTGCACGCAGTTGTGGCAGTAGTGACCCCAGGTAGGGGGGCAACACGTGCCATACAAGAGGCGGCAGGCAGCTAGCCTGACCCGCTTCTCCCCCTGCATTTGGGCTCTTATTCCCTAAGTAAGGGATAGTTAGCTTATTTGTAAATCCAACGTGGATTTGAGGGTTTTCTGCATTTTGTCGTCTTGAATTTTCGTGTGGCCCGGTGGGCAGGTGCTGGGGTGGGAGATTTTGAGTGGTGAGATTCTGAGGGGACCCTGGGGGGATAAGGGGAGGGACAGCGGGGCTTGGCCTCGCTTCCCCGTCCCGACCAAGAAACTGTTGGCCCGCACACCATCTTCTTGTTTTGTCGTGGGGGGATTGCCTCACAACAGGGATAGAGTGTGTGCGACTTGCACTTCTTCCGGTTCCCCCGACACGGGTGGCAGCCCTTGCGCACCGCCCCAACTTGGGTGCCGTGTGTGCGAGTGGTTTTTGCCACATTTGGTGGAGCAGCAGGGGACAGAGGTAAACTTTACCTCCGGGTGCACCGGGGTGTAGGAGGCCCTCTGTCTCAGAGGAACGGTGGTCATGGGCCGTGTCTTACGGATCGTTTGCCAACATGGTTGGATCGGACCCCCCGTCGTCCGGGGAGTACACGTGTGACGCACGTACTCCAGTGCCTTTGAATACTGGTGAGACACAGTTAGGTGTACCTAGGGTCGCAGCGGGACGGGAGGTCCCTCAAGCCAGCAGGACTGGAAGTACGGGCGGGCAACTGGCCACCCCGACTCAGTCGGGAGTTCATTCGGGTGACACCCCTGTTGTCGGTGGGCCGAAGTCCGGCCACCGTGTGGTACACTCAACGGGAACGTCCCAAGATGAGAGGACTGTCCCCGCGGGATCCACTCGGGTTGGAACCAACTTCGGCTTGGAGCCGTCGCCAACTAGGCTTTTGGAGGACGGCGGACCTCCGTTGGTCGGCGATGGGCTAGCGCCCATGCCCTCGGTTGAGACCCCTGAGGATCGTGGTTACCCCTCAGGTGAACTCCCGGAGGCGGACCGAGACTCAACTGGAGTCGGTAACCCACTCCTCGCGCAAACTGTCCTTCGCGAGGCGACCAATGTGTTGCGGCAGACTTTGCCGGAACTGGTGGTCACGATGACGAATACTATTATGAATCAGATTGTGGCGAGTTTGCCAGATGGTCTCAATGTCCAGACCGGATTCGGGCTTTCGAGTCCGCAGACGCAGGGGACACTTTCCCCTACGCCTGTTTCGGGTCGCCCAGTACCGGGGGCGACCCCTGTGACTCCCAACGAGGGAGCTACCCCATTCTCGGTGGGGCGCACGCCCTTTACGGGGGAGTTCCCCTCGGAGACGCCGGTGGCTACGCCAAGCTCGCCGCAGCAGACGGCAGACACTGCGGGTCAACTCACCCCGTTGCCTCAGCAGCTTTTCCCTCAACGTGAGGTGCCGCCCAAGATCCAGGTAGCCAACCCGGTCTATCAGAGGATTTTTGACTGTGAGACCTACGCCCTCCACAACAAGTCGGTGGCGTACGGTCCTATTCAGGCCCGAGCTATGGGCCGTGCCAAGAAGAATGCACTTCAGTCTTTTGGGCACAAAGCGGAGTGGGATGGAGCTCCCCCCCTCCGTGTCTTTGAGTTTCTACGTCGTTTCACAAAAGCCTGTGACGACAATGCCATAAGTGAAGGCATTGCTTTCTATATGTTACAGGAGTTTACCAAGGGCGACCTACGGACAGAGCTCATGTCCGTCATGCCCAGTTCCTCAAGTGGAGGCGCTGGTGAGGTGACGTCCAACTTGGAGCTCGTCAACTGCTTGTTGAGAGCTACGGTGGATGAAGCCGCGTTGTCTTCTCAAGTCGAGGAGTTTACGCAAGCCCATCAGGAGGAGACTGAGGACGAGTTGTCCTTTGCGGAGCGAGTCCGTAAGCTCAACAATCTGTGTGGTTTTTTCCATCTACAAGCTGTGGTGAAGAGTCGCTTTGTGGAGGGACTCCATTGGTCAGTCCGCATGGAGACCCGGGAGCATAATACTGCTCGGGCGACGCTGGCCGAGTTAGCTAGGTTCGCCTACCGCAGAGGCGAGGCCTACCGCAAGTTGCGGGATGAGCAACGCCAAGAGCGTCAGGCCGAGTTGGCTAAGGAGCGAAAGGAGGCGCGCCAGGCCAGAGAGCTAGGAGAGGCACGCCGAATCCGCAAGGATAAGGTAGTAGCTGCCGTGGGAACTTCCCAGGGTACCTCATCTACTTCCCAAGTCGGGAAGACTCCTCTGGGAACTGACCATCGGTGCTGGAACTGCAACACCGATGGGCACTGGGCCTATGATTGCCCTATGTTGAGTAAACGCATTCAACAACTCGTTAAGAATGCGAGTAAGAAGTCGGCTACGGGCGAAGTACGTTCACGCCGCGAGGGTGGGGCTCAACCGGGAGTGGCGGTAGCCACACCCTCGGCGGAGGTGGCGGACACGTCGTCCTCGGACTCGTCGTCCTCCCCTTCACCTTCGGATTCCGACGCCAAGTCGGCGGGAAACGAATGACCGTTGGGGCTGGCCGTCCTAAGCTCACAACGGCAGACTCGGCCAAGTGGGCCTAGAGGACAAAACTACCCGGTCGGATACTGCGCCGACCTAAGGGAGTCCGTCCACCTCGGGTAGGACTCCCCAAGAACGTAAACCCACGTCGAGTCATCGCGGTGCTGACGGGTGAGAACTTCCAGGTGGCTGGCCGGGTGCAACTAGCACCCGGTCGTGCCTGTTGTGCCCGTATCGTACTTAATACCGGTTCCGGAGCCTCCTTGATACGCAAGTCGCTGTTACCCAAGGAGGTGACGCTCCAAAGTTGGAGGTCCAAAGCCGACCATATGATCGACATCAATGGTGGGGTACTTTTCATTGTTGGTGCCGTAACCCTACCAACTAGGTTAGGGTCCCATGAGGTCGACGTGACCTATGGAGTAGTTGCGAATATGTCGGTGCCCCTGCTTCTGGGCACCCCTGTAAGGATTTCCCCCCTAATCCCATGCCTAATACTTAAGGGATAATATCTGGGACCTCTCCTTACAGATCCTGCCGAATCAACTCCTGGCAACATGGATCAACTCCCTGTATTGTGGGGCATGACGCGGTGTACCTTCCAGACGCAAGATGAGTCAGCCGCTGTCTCACGGTGTCTGCCGGCCGCACGACAGCAGCCATCGACAGCCCATCATGGCCTGTCGAAAGGCGCCACCGTCAGCACCCATGACGAGCCACATCTGCCACAGCTGGCGAGTCCGTTAAAATGTCCTCGCTGCAGCATTGCAGCGATGTGACTGGCTAGCCGGCTGGCCGAATCGGCCGACTCGATCGAATCGTGCTTACACGCCTCTCGGACCTTCGGGCCGACTGGCGTCTGGAGCCGGCTGGGGCGACGCCCTAGGCGCCGCACGCCGGACCCCTTCGTTTGGGGCAAACTGGGGCTGCACTCCATTAGTGCGCACGCCCGCCCATGCTTTGATCTGAGAGCCATGCTTTGTTTTTGGGCCGTTTTGTGCCTACCGGTGGAGCGACGGGGAAACGCATGCTTTGGGGCACCTCGGGTGCCCCGACGCGAGTATATAGTGCGTGAGTGTCGGCGCCACCGGGGGAGACCGGAAGGGCAACCACAGACACAGACCAAAGACGACCTTCACCCTTTGAACCCTCTCGATCACCACCGACGTCGCGCCGTCCTCTTCCCCAGACCCACCACCGTCACCACCTCCATCCTCTTCCCCGCTCCCTGTCGCCCTATTGGCTGGCACGGGTCGCTGACACCATCACGAGTACGTTGAGGGCTGCCCAAGTGTGGGTGGTTCCTCACAACCCCCTATGTTGTAACACAAGTGCCTTTGATTTGTGGACCCGAGTATTGGGTCAAGTTCATGAATGGGGAGACCATCGCCATCCTTGGTAAGGGAAAGTCTGTGGCTCCTGTGACAGTATCACAGTCGAAGCCTGTTTGTTCCGTGAGAGAAGGGTTTACTGCTACTCTGCGTTTAGCCCGTAAAGTCACGTTGCCCCCCAACTCGGTGGCGCACGTTGACGTTGTAAGTGATTATACGAGGAACGGGGTACACCCTAACCCCCGTCTTGCTCGTAGGCACCAAGTGCATGTTGCCCTTGGCAAGATGGAATCCAAAGCCGGAGTCCCGTGGAGGGTTCAGGTGATGAACCTGAGCTCTTTGCCCAAGTACTTCAAGTCGTGAGCCAAGTTCGGCTATATCGACCAACATGAGGGACCAGTAGTAGCGGTCACCCTCAGCGCGGGCGCAAGTAGCGACCCGAAGTCTGAAGAGGAGAAGCCCCAAGCCAAGCCGGCCGCCTCTCCTCGACCCCATGTGAACATGGAGACTGTTCCACCCCGGTTGAGGGTTCAAGTTGAACGCCTCTTGGACCAATATCACAAGTTGTGGGATGGTCAAGTGGGACTCATGAAAGCCACCGAACACCGGATCGAGTTGAAACCCGGTGTACCCCCTATACGTCAACAACCGTACAGGGGAGGGCCCTGTTCAAGGGCCCTCGTCAAAGAGCAAGTCGCTCGCATGGAGGCCCTCGATGTGATTGAGGCCAGTAACGCCGAGTGGGCGAGTCCGGTGGTCATTGTCCCCAAAGATGATGGGACCCCACGGTTCTGTATCGACTACCGTAAGCTCAACGAGAGCACGGTGAAGGATAGTTATCCCCTCCCTAGGATGGACGACTGTCTGGACTCTCTGGAGGAAGCTTACGTGTTCTCCACCCTAGACTGTAACGCGGGGTATTGGCAAATTCCCATTGCCCCGGAAGACAGGCATAAAACTACCTTTACCTGTCACTGTGGTACCTACCAGTGCAAACGACTACCGTTTGGACTGTGCAACGCGCCGGCAACTTTCCAGCGCGCCATGGACATGATTCTGGCCGGAGTACGATGGCAGATCTGTCTTGTGTACCTAGACGATATCATTGTGTTCTCCCGTAGTCCGGAGGAACACATTGGCCATCTTGGCCAGGTGTTCAAGCTACTTGCTGATGCCGGTGTGTCACTGAAGGCAAGCAAGTGCCACCTCTTTACGCAAGAGGTGGAATACTTGGGACGTGTTGTCCGTCCGGGGCGCCTTAGTGTCAATGAGAAGAACTTGAGAGCCGTCCGTAAGGCTCAGTACCCCCGGACCCAAACCCAGATGAGGAGCTTCCTGGGGATGTGTAACGTGTACCGACGTTTCACCAAGGGCTTCGCCAAGGTGGCGAAGCTGCTGAATGAGCTAGTTAGCTCGACGCTACCGAAGAACCTGCCTCCCCCAAGTCGGGTGGAGCAGGAATCCTTTGAGACTCTTCGGGGTCTATTGCTGAAGCCCCCTATCTTGGCTATTCCCAGGTTGTAAGGCCACTACATGTTAGGCATGGATGCTAGCTACGACCAACTTGGTTGTGTGTTGCTTCAGCAGCAGCCGGACAAGGAGTACTTGCCGGTAGGATACTTCAGCAAGGGGCTGAACTCGGCTGAGAAGAACTATGGAGTCACCGAGTTGGAGGGACTCGCGTTGGTGTGGGCGGTAACGTCACTTCGTCACTACCTAGAGGGTGACAAGTTCCTCATCCGCTGTGACCACCGCGCGTTGCAGTTCGTCTTTAAGACGGATTGTACCAGCACCCGCCTCAACAGGTGGAGGGTGCGACTGGCACCCTTAAACTTTGATACTGAGTATCCCGGCAGAGAACATGCCCTAGCCGACGGTCTCTCTCGGGTAACTACCGAGGGGCCGGGCACTAACTCAGTCGATGATGACATCCCCATCGTGGGGGTAGTCACGCGCTCGGGTCAGGCGTTGAACCCCGAGGCGCCCGGGAACGAGAAGTACTTGCCCCTGTCCATGGACGAGGTGGTGAAGGCCCAAGCCGAAGACTCCTTCTGCAAGACGCAGAGGGATACGCTTGATACGGTGGCGGACGCGGTTCTTCGTCGGAGACGATGGCCTCTTCTTGAGGAGGGGGGTAATTCAGGGGACTGAACAACTTGTCGTCCCCGCATCCCTCAAGGACAGCATCCTTGAGAAGGAGCATAACGCTCCCACAGGTGGACACCTGGGGTCTAGAAAACTGTACCAGACCCTGAGGACCAGGTGCTACTGGCCGTCCATGGTGGTAGACATCTACAGTTGGGTGGCTGCCTGCACAAGTTGTGTGCAGAACCGTCTGATGGAACGGCGGCCTACTACGGCTATGTTGCTGTTCCCGGATAAGGAGCCCTTTGCCGCGTTGGCAATGGACATCCTTGGGCCCCTGCCAGTGACAGAGGATGGCGACCAGTACCTCCTGGTCATCTGTGATCGCTTCACGAAACTTACGCGAGCGATCCCTCTGGCAGATATCACGGCCATGTCGGTCGTGTCAGCCTTTCTAGACCACTGGGTTGCCGCTTATGGCATCCCGGACAGTACACTGTCGGGCAACGGACCGCAGTTTGCGTCCGTACTGTTTCAGGGAGTGCTGGATATGTTGGGGGTTCAGGCAAACTATGCCACCCCCTACCACCCACAAACTAATGGGCAGGTGGAGCGCTTCAACAAAACTATTGTTCGACAGCTGCGCCACTATGTGTGTGAGCACGCGAAAACGTGGGACCAATACTTTTCTATTCTTACAACCGCCTACAATTCGCAGGTTCACTCATCTACCGGGGAAGTACCCCTCGCTTTTGTGACTCCACGTCGCGTGCGGTCTATTGCCGTGCGGCGGCCGCTCCCAGCTAGGGAGGATGGTGGCAGTATACCTACTCCCACTGAGAGCAAGGTGGAGTTTGCTGCTAGGCTCGAGAAACTCATCCCTAAAGTCAGGGCTGAGATGGACAAAGCGCACAAGCGCTACAAACGTACTTTTGACAAAAAGGTGCGTAATGCCAAGCACGTCCCCGAGCAGGGTGACTGGGTGCTGGTACACTCACATACCCCAACTGGGGGTAAGTTGGTGTTCCAAACGAAGGGGCCATACCAAGTCCTTCGTACAGATGGGCGTCGGTTTACCATCGAAAGTGACGATGAGGTCCGCACGGTAAACGGACAGGACGTGGTAAAAGTTGCACCACATCCGGCAGGCGGCCCGGCTTGGGCGCGTGGGCTGAAGGCGTGGCGCCTGCCTTCGCAACCTGCGACCAAACAGGGCCCGCAGGAGTACGCGTTCGATAAGTTCATCGACCACGGGTGGGATGAGGACACTAACCGCCTCATGTTGAGGGTGCGTTGGTTCGGCTATAAGGCCAAGGATGATACGTGGGAGTACGTGGAGGATCTTCCTGCTGAGAAGGTCCGGGCGTACTGCGCCCGGAATGATATCGACCCTAACTGCCCTCCCTCAACCTGAGGGAAGGCCAAGTGACGGTGCCAAGAGAGTGCTTCAAGTCGAAGTGGTACGCAAAGTAGCTTTTACCTACAGCCCCAACCCACACACTCTCACAACAAAGGCAGCTGCCAACTAGGCACGCATGCTAAACTCCCCAGCACCACGACCCTCGCCCTCACGGGGAGGCGAGCGGCGAGATCCACGCCGATAACGTTCTCCATTCGTCGGAGGGGGCGGCGGCTTCAAGTCGGAACCGTCGCGCCCCATACGGTTGCGCAAGTGACGACGAAAGCGGCTATTAACCCGCTTGGTCTTGCGTTCAATTTGGCGACGCAGACGCCGGACAGACTCCGTCTCCGACAGGGTAGAAGACTCCGAGACGGAATGACACAACTCGTCTTCCGACACGGAGGGAGACCGCCGCGAGTGACGGCGACGACGGCGAGGAAGCGATTATGCCCGGCTTGCTCGACGCATGCCGCGCCCAAGTGGGGCAGGCTGGGGTACAATCGACCCGAACCGAGCCAACTCGGTCGTCATAAACCCCGCTACCGACTCGCAACTCGCGGTCGCCACAACAGTACGAACGCGCTCCTCAAGTAGAGGAGTCTCGGACACTTGGAGTGTTGCAGCCGACGCGGCCAACCAAGAAATGGTGCGCACCAACGTGGTGATCATCATTTCGGAAGTCAATGGTGTGGCAGGCAGTACCAAGTTGGGGTAGACCGTGAGTAGGGTGGCCCCCAAGTTGGGGGACACCGGAGTGGATGACTCAACCGCAACGCCTATCGGGATGTCCTCGTGCGGCTGGAACAGGACAGGAGGACGAGGAGGGGCTCGCCGAGTAGGCGGAGCCCGAGAGTAACCGCGACCCCTACTCGGGGCCCCCGCAGGGGGTTGAGTCAAGTAGTCAATCTGGGAGGCCACGGCCACCACGATTGCCTTGTCCGGGGGAGGCGCAGTGTGGCGTTCCACTCCCGGGCAATCCGGGTAGTCCCCGATGCCCAACCCGTCCTTGAGTACCACGCGGCCGTCGTGAAGTTCACGACAGACCCAGACGAACTGGCGAAGTGTGCCATTGTCTTTGGGCCCGCGGGAAGATCGGCGCAACCAGTGCTCGATGCTCTCCCACTCATGAGCTTGTGGAGACGCGGAATCTCCGCGAGTAGAGTGAGCTGTCCCGACGGGCACCCCTCAGCAACTAGCTGAGGGGTGAGCTGCTACAAACATTGGATGGGCCGGGGAAATAGATGCCAGAACATCTCCCGCTGCTGTACACAGGACACCCAGGTCGACATGACCTCAAGGAGCCACTGGGTTGCCAACATGGCGAACACCAGGTGGTCTGGGCTAGCCGTCAACATGACGGAGCCGAAGTGGTCATCCAACCGAGGTAGTAGGGCCGGGAACCCTTAGGGGACCTCGACTTGAGGCCACCACTCGGGCTTCCTGGGGTAGTATTGCTCCTTGCTAGCGGGTGACTGCTGCGGAAACCCGAGTTGAGACGAGGTCACCAAGTAGGGACCTCGCCGGTAGTCCTTCTCCATCCGCACGTCGAAGTGATGACTGTGCGGATCGAAGTCACGTAGGTACGGGGGGCGAGTTGCCACCGCGTCCCAAGTGAAGGACGGCACGTCGCCGGGGCCCGCGGTAGTGCCCCCGCGGGCCAACAAGTTCTTTGCCCGCTGCACGTCTTCGACCTCGTCCTCATCCAGGAAGGCAAACTGGTCCGTCTTGACGTCGGAAGGAAACCCGACCCTACCGGGGAACATCTCCCGTAGGCGGTCCCAGACGCGACTCATCGCTGTGCCAAGTCGGCCACAGCGGATAACCGTCAACTCCTCCTCGTAGAGGGGCCAAGGGGGGTAGAACCACCTCCCCAAGGCCTCCCGTGGAATAACGGGGCCTACCTCCGGGCGAGATCCCGCCGCCAACCCAAAGCCGGGTGACGCGGGTATCCCATCCCCCGGAGCGACCTTGGAGCCCCCGCCGGAAGTCCCGGCGGGCGCTACATCGCTGGGTGTATCCTACATCCGTTCGTCCAGGGAGTCAGACTCCAACCCCTGGATCGCCATGGCTCTCCCCAAGTTAGGGAGAGGCAGAGCGGTTGCAGCTGCACGAGGCCCGCCTCGAGTTGAGGGGGACTCGGATCGTGGGTAGACGGGTGGCCTCCCCAGCGTGGGGCGGCCCAGGGTAAGGTGAAGGGGATGCGTTGGTGAAGGGGTTGTTGGTAAGGTGGGCACCGTTAAGAGCAAGCTGCCAAGTGGGCAAGCTTGAGGAGATGGGCGGTCGATGTGACCGCCTCCACGTCCACGTGAAGTACCCGGGGGACAGCAAGTCGTGCCCCCAACGCCGCGATGTGCGTTTCTACGCCCCCTCGCAGGGCCGACCGGGTCGGCCGGAACTGAGGAAAGGGGAGTGTGGCAGTGTTGACCCCGGGTAGGGGGGCAACACGTGCCATGCAAGGGGGCAGCAGGCAGCTAGCCTGACCCGTTTCTCCCCATGCATTCGGGTCCGTATTCCCTAAGTAAGGGATAGTTAGCTTAGTAGTAAATCCAACGTGGATTTGAGGGTTTTCTGCATTTTGTCGTCTTGAATTTTCGTGTGGCCCGGTGGGCAGGTGCTGGGGTGGGAGATTTTGAGTGGTGAGATTCTGAGGGGACCCTGGGTGGATAAGGGGAGGGACAGCGGGGCTTGGCCTCGCTTCCCCGTCCCGACCAAGAAACTGTTGGTGCACACACCATCTTCTTGTTTTGTCGTGGGGGGATTGCCTCACAACAGGGATAGAGTGTGTGCGACTTGCACTTCTTCCGGTTCCCCCGACACGGGAGGCAGCCCTTGCGCACCGCCCCAACTTGGGTGCCGTGTTTGCGAGAGGGTTTTGCCACAGTGGGGATCCCGGGGTATACACCCAGAAGTCAGAACCGCCGGAACGTAGAGCTGCTCGCGAAGGGGGAAGCGTCCGGGACGGGGAACACGAGGGTAACGCAAGGTTGCTTTTTTGTGAGGGGGAAGCAACGGGCACAGCCCCTCGCGTAGATATCCCTCTTTGGCCCACCGGTCCAGGGTCCGCTGTGGGACCCTGGAGTGCGGGCCAACACTCCCTACACTAAACACCCAATCAAAACACTCAGAACCCTCCAACACATCTCTCCACGCAAAACACGCCCAGTGGAGGAATCTCACTAAATCTCGGCCAGATTGAGGCGGAAGTAGCCCGCCCCAGGTAACTTCCCTTCCCTGGCCTGAAGGCCAATTCCAATCGGGCGGGCGTAATCGCTCTGCCCGATATGATCTTATCTCCCCCCCCCATTTATGGGGGGATCCAGCGAGGATGATGTGGCGTGCCCCCCCCGAGAGAGGAGCGACCCCCTCCTGCCCCTGATTGGTCAGGGGCAGAGGTCGCCACGATCCGCCTCCCCCTAAAGGGGGATGCCCCTAGTCCGAGGGGTGCGGTAAACCCCCACAGTTACGTAACGGAAGAGTGTGAGGGCGTCATGGCGCCGACGCGAGGTGGTCTTTATCATCCGTCTGCAAGGAAGGTGCGTGCTCGGGCGTTGTGCCACCAGGTCGCCACCTACAAACAGTCCCCATTGCTCAAATCCCCCATGCCACAGTTTCCCCATCATGCATGTCATTGGGAAATCGAGTGTGTGCTCGTCGTGGTGCTCCCGCGGCGGTCGCGCGAGCCCTCTGGATACTTTCCAGCGGGGCGGGGCGGCTGCGTCGGGGCATGCAGCAGGCGGGGAGGGGGATTGTGTGTGTGCCACAGGCCCCTCTTCCCCAAGCTCTGTGTCATAACCGACACCACTCTCCCGCGCCAGCCACCACCCTCCACCGCATGAAAAGCTCAGCAAGCCGGGGCAAAAGAGCCATTTCTCGGCCCTCCCCCCGCCTGTAGCCCCGGCACGGCCCACGGTCCCCCAGAAGCCCCGTCCCCCCCTTCTAACTCCTCCCTGAGCATAGTTTGGCGGGGGTGCAGTGTACGCCGTGCGCCCCGCGGCGCCCCCCCCCCCCCCCAGAAGCAACCCCCCCACTCGCGATGGATGGCGGGGGCGCAGTGCAAACTGCCCTTCGACCGCCCCATCCTCCCCCCCCGGTTGACCCCCGTCCCACAGCGTGCATCTGTGGGGGGTGCAGTGCGAGCCGCCCGCCCCTCGACGCCCCCCCCCCTCGTCATAACCCCCCCATATGGCATGGACCGCGAAGACGCAGTGCAAACCGCCCCCTGACCGCCCCTGTCCCTTCAATCCCCGCACACAGCGTGGATCGGGGGGAGCACATCGCGAAAACGCCCCCGCCCCGCCTATGCCCCCCCCCGGCGCCCCCCCACCCCCCCCGACGTGAATCCGGGCTGACTTCCCAACAGCCCCAACGACCGGACACGCACCCCCCCCGCCTCCTCTGCAAGGGTGGGGCGGGGGGCGCAGGCGTTGCTCTGGCGGAGGGCGCGCTCCCACCCGCCGTCGACGGTTTCTCTTGGGAGGGGGCGGGGACGTCGCGACACTCTCCGGGTCGACGCCACCCCGCCGAGCCGCCACCGATAGCCGCGCCCCGCCCGGCACGACGCTCGCCACTCTGCTTGCCCCCGCCCAACCGTACCCACCATTCCGTCTCCCTCCTTTCCTTCTCCCGCCTTTGGGCCGGCACGGCCGACCCCGCCCCCGCCCACGCCAACCGTTCCCTTCCCCGCCCGTAAGGACATGCACGGCCGCGGTGCTGGTGGCCCCTCCGCGGGGGGCTCCTGGATGCTTCCTCCCCGCGACGGCGCTTGGATGCCGGCAGCGCCCCCGCCGACTGATTGGATGCCGCGCGCGGCAAGCAGCGCGCCCCGCGGCGCCTGCCACTGGGCTTGCCCGTGCCCTTGGGCGGCGCCCCCGCCTCCTGGCTGGACCTACACGCCGCCGCCGACTACTTATGGTGGCGGACCTGCCCCTCCGCGTGGGGATCATCACGGCCACTACGGCGGCCGCGACAGCGACAACTTTGGACGCCGCCATCCCCCCCGCGTGGAGTAGGAAGAGCCGCCGCGCCCCCGCAGCCGCACACGCACATCGCAGTATCGGGACGACCAATGCCGGCGCCCCCCCAGTCCCGGCTGGGAGGAGGACCGCGGCGACCGCTGGGTCTCACCTGATGCCCCGCCCCCGCCCTACGACGAGCGAATGCCCCAGCTTTACAACGAGCGCCAGCCCGCGCCCTACAATGAGCGCCCGCCCCCGCCCTACAACTAGCGCCCTCCTGCGCTCTACGACCAGCGGCCGCCACCGCCGCCGCGGCCCCCGCCTGCCGCCGACCTTGGCCCCCGCCCGCCGACTCCTCGACTGCCTTTGCCGCGCCACGGTGGTCGTGGTGGCTACCGCGGGCAAGGCCCTCCACGTCACTTACGCCATGGGCTCTGGCCCGGGCTTTTCGGAGGTGGAGCTGACATGTTTGTCGCAGGAGTGGCTGGTAAAGACGCGGGACAACATTGTGGGGACGGACCAGAGGGGGGCAGACTTCTACACTGGGGTGCGCGATGAGTACCTGGACCTGATGCGCGCCCGTGGGGCGCTGCCAATGATGATGGACTGCACGGTGGGATCGATCACCAAGACCTGGGACAAAGTCAAGAAGGGGACCAGCGCTTTCGCATCGTCGTTTTTAGCTGTGCAGCGCCTGAAGCTGACCGGCAACCCGTCCGAGGAGGCGGTTATCCAGGGCGCTTTCGCCCACAGCAGGGGCATGGACATCTACGAGGCTATCCGAAAGCATCAGGCGCGTATGGACGGGGCGGAGGCGGAGACTGGGAAGCGCAAGTACTACCCGCTGCAGAAATATGTCCCGTGCTGGAAGGTGCTGCGCAACTCGGGCAAGTGGAGCGGCGCCGCTGGATCGGCCGCCGCGGGAATCGGCACCCGGAGCGGCACGGTGGGCAGTGGGACGAGCGAGCATGAGGACCCTGAGACGGACGACCCGACGGATGGCCCCCGCACCAGTGGCAACGTCGGGGGCCCTGCACGCAAGTTTGACCCTCGCACATCTGGCACCAAAGCGGCTAAGCGTGGCCGCAAGGAAGACATTGCGGCGGCGCGGGAAGTGCGGGCCAGCCCTGAAGCACTCCAGGCTGTGGCAAATGCCGCGGCCGAGCGGTCGGCCATTATCCTTTTCAACCAGCCCAGCATGCGCGATACGGAGGAGGCCATGCTGGTTATGCGCACCAAAGCGCGCCAGATGCTGAAGGCGGCGGGCATCCCTCTCGGCCCCGAGCCGGCCAGGTCCTGGACCCCCCCGACGGTGAGCCCGGCCGCGGCAATGGACGCCACGACCGGGCCTGCTGTGTATGAGATTGCCGACGAGGAGAAGGACGACGACGACCGTGCGCGACCGCCGCCGCCCCCCCCCCGCGGCCCCTGCCGACGAAGAGGAGGACGACGATGACAGTGCGCGACCGCCGCCGTCCCCCCCCGCCGCCCCTGTGCATATGGTGCCGCTGCCCGCCTCTGCGGCTGGGCCATTGGAAACTGTTGAAGCGGCCCTGGACCGGCCCGTGCAGCCGCTTACGCGACCGGAGGCAGCCACACCTGCGCAAGTACCCACAGCGGCGGAGGGCGCTCCTTGATCACGCCCCCGAACTGTATTGCCCCCTGTTCTCGCGCTCTCGCGCGCGGCCAAAGCCCAACTGACAAAGGTGGTGGCCGCGGCGAAAATGTAGAACAAGTCACTGGGCACCACGCTGCCCCTCGATGAGTCCGACCTGTCCTCTGGGCTGTCCTCGCCCCGCGGGCGGGCGCTGACTCCCCGCCCTTCTGACTAATCCAGTAGTGAATCTGATAGTGATGCCGGCATGTAGTGTTGTACCTGGGAAGTGTTTGTGCATGTTGCTTGTGCTTGTACGAGTCCGTGGGAATCAAAGGTTTTTTTTTTCACGCCCATTGGGCAGGGTTTCTTTTTTTTTTCTTATACCTCTTGTTTGTCCTGGATGAACCAGAGCACCTGAACAACTTCCTCCCCAGCCTTCACCGCCGCTGCCGCCGCCGCAGATGGAGGCGGGCTGAGAGCGGTACGGGGTTGGGCGGCTTCCCCCCCGACTCCCACCAGTCCCCCCCCTTCCACTCCAAGCAGCCGCGGCGCCCAGCGCCGCTGCCGCCGCCGCCAGCAGCACTGCCCCGACGGCGAAGGGCGACACGCGCCACACGGGTTGGCCCACCTCCCACCCCTCCTCGCACCAGTTCCCCCCCCTCCACGCCAGCCAGCCAGAGCAGCCGGCGCCATGGCCAGCGCCGCCGCAGACGCCGCCCGCCGCCCATGGCGGCAGGCGGCCAACACCAGAGGGGTGTGGCCGCTTCCCTCTCCGCCCCCCCCCAGTCCCCCCCCCTCCTCCGCAGCCAGCCGCGACGGCCGGCGCCGTGACCGGCACCGGCACCGCCACAGCCCCCGATGGCGGCGGGCGGCGAGCACCACAGGGGCTGGCCTTCTTCCCCCCCCACCTCCCAAGAGTGTCCAACCTTCAACCCCTACCGGCACAGGCGGCTGCCGCCGCCCCAACCGCGTCCAATGGCGGCGCGCGGCAAGCAGATCTGTGGATATCGCGCTCCCCCACCCTCCTCTCAGCAGTTTCCCCCCCCTCTGCGGACAGCCGCGGCCGCCAGCGCTGTGGCCGCCGCCTGAACCGGCACTGCCCCAATGGCGGGGAGCGACAAGCGCCACACGTGGTTCGCCCACCTCCTCCCCCAACCTCGCACCTGTTCCCCCCACTCCTCGCCAGCCAGGCCCAGCGGCTGCCGCCCCAACCGACTCAACCGCCGCCATCGATAAGCGCGCGCGCCAGCGGCTCGCACCTTCCCCCACGCCCTGCCCACCTGTCCCCCGGCGTCTACCCCAGCCAGACAGAGCGGCCGGCGCCACGGCCAGCGCCGCCGTAGACGCCGCCCGCTACCTCTGGCGGCAGGCGGCAAGCACCAAAGGTGTGTAGCCACTCCCCCCCTGGCCCCCCCCCCCCGTCCCCCCCCCTCCTCTGCAACCATCTGTGCCGGCGCCGCTACTGCCGCCGCCCCCGACGGCGTCGGGCGGCGAGCACCACAGGGGCTGGCCCCCTTCCCACCCGTCTACCCACCCATACTCTCAGCCTTCTAGCGACCAACCCCAGCAGCCGCCGCAGAGGCGTGCGCCGCCACCACCATCGCCGCCACCGCCGCTGCGGATGGCGGCGCCCGGCGAGCGGCACAGAGTTCTGCCGCCGTCCAACCCTACCACCTGTCAGTACCCCCTTCTCAGCTCGGGGCGGCTGTGGCTGGCTGCGCCGCTGTGCCTGTCGCTGGTGAACGCGGCCACCGCCGCAGGTCTGGGCGCATGCCCCCCCCCCCACCCACTTACTCGCATCGCCACACGCGCGTGCAGCCCATCCCCGACTGGCACCCCTTTCACGCCCTCACACCCCTCGCAGTCCTCCCCCTGCACGCCGCCAGCTTCCGGACACCCTCCCCCCCTCTCCGCTGCTGGACACACCGGCCCTGCGCGTAGCCAGTTGCTACGCTCCACCCCCTCCCCCCACCGAGCTCCCCGCCGTCTTCTCCCGCTTCTGACGGCTACACAGTTGCGTCCAGTGTTGGTATACGCAAGAGCAAGAGACATTCGCTTCCTAGAAAAAAAAAAAACCTTGCTGAACGGGGAAAAAATAACCTTTGATGACGACTACACTCTCAGCTTGGTGGACTTCCTCACAGGTACGGCTCCAGAAGCTCCCCTCGGTCGCGGTAGATGTGCTCGGCTAGGTCGTTACGCAGCGCGACGTGCTCCTTAGCACTTCGGACCTTTTTCCAGGCCATCATAGCTCGTACAAAGGCGTTGGGTGCCGCCTGGGCAATGGGCATGATGTCTGGGCCTGCCTCGCCAGCGGTGGGAAAGCGTGCTCCAAGTGGATCTCCCCCCCGCCTACTGCCAGGTGCACCACTCCCGGCGGCAGAGCCACCAGACTCACTCAAAGAAGAACCAGAGTCCGACGTCTCGTCAGCAACAGCAGCAGCGAAGTCCCGCCGCTGCTTGGCCAGATACCCCCCCGGCCCCCCGGAGTCACCATATTGGGCAAGATAGCAACCGTGTTGTCCACAGAACATATTGTTGTGATCTTAGCGTACCTGGCCGGGTGGAGGGCGATGTGAAAGCGAGGAGTCAGTCCCGCATAAAGTCGGTCAGCGTCCTTACGCAGCGCCTCCTGGAGGCGATTGAAGGTCTTCTGCTTGTCCGTGACAGCCCGTCTATACGAGCAAATGAAGAAGGCGTAGTGCGGGTAAATGCCGTCAACCAGGTAATAGGGAAGCGTGCGCGTGTGGCCATTGATTGTGAAGGGCTTGCTACGGGGCGGCCAATCCCCCGCAGTGATACCCTGGTAGAGCAGAGACTGCCGCATAACATTGAGGTCATTCACACTGCCTGGGCAGCCGACAAACAGGTGCCAGATATACAGGCCCTCGTCACAAACGATCTCCATGACAACTGCCCAACGCCCTTTCCTGTTCAGGTACAGCCCAGCCTGCCCCTTCGGACAGTTCTTCCACACCCACTGGGAACAGTCCAGCGATCCAATGCAGCCCGGCATGCCCCTCTCCGCGTTCCTCTTCAGCAGCACGTCCGGCTCGGCATCGTCGGGTGGGCGCAGGTACTCGCCTCCAAGCTCATTCCCAATAAGAGCAAACAGCTTCTTCACAGCAATCTCGATCGTGGTGGAGGAATTGCGGCAGTACTCATCGGCACGGTCAGTGGCTTTCCCATACCCCAGCACTCAAAAAGCGGCAACCAGCTTCTGCAGCGGGTGGGCCTGCAGTTGGCCGGTTGCGTTGACTTTCTGCGCCCACCACTGGTGGTCATTCAAAGCTCGACACACCCGGACAAACACAGCGCGAGGGACGCGAAAGCGACGCTCAAAATCGGCCTCCGAGTACACAGGGGGGGCACCATTCACACCAAAATAGTTACGTAAGATACAAAACATGCCGAACGCAAAGTCCCGTGGCTTGTTCTACCGGCCCCGCGCAGATCCGCGGTACCTCAGCCGCTTCCCACGGTGGTTCGCGCGCACACGGCGGCGATATCGCCGCAGAACGGACAGGTGGGCAGCAACGGCCGAGGCCGCCTTAATGTCCTCCTGGTCCCGCATCAGCGCGGAAACGTCCAGATCAGGTTCCTCCTCCATGCCGGCGGGTACACAGGTCTATTGGCCGGGGGGAAAGGAGCTAATGGCGGGCGTAGGGACGCGGGTGACGACGATGGTGGGCGTGACGACGACAACGATGAGCGTGGCGGCAGTGGCGATGGCGGTTGGCGTGGTTGGCCACCCCCCCAGGAATCGGCCCCACGGCCAGTGTCGCCACGGACACGCCGCGCCCCCCCCCCCGACCCCCCAGAACATGCATGCGGACGGCGGTCGGGTGGCCAGAGCACGCCAGCACATTCGTATCCTCGCGTCGGCGAATCAGGGGCAAGAAATCAGGCAAACGCTTTGCCCCCTGTCCTCCCCCCTCATCCAGTCGCCCCAGTGGCGCGATGCGGTCGGGCCACCGCACGCTCATCCGCCATCAGCAAGAAAACAATGCTGGCAGGGGGAGGGGACTCGGCGGCCGTTCCTAGGCTCTCCCGCCTGCATCAAATCACCCAATCAGCGGGCGGCAATCACTGTGGCGCCGCCGCCACTCTACGCCAAGTGCCCATTCCACGCAGTTCTGGAGGGGGGAGCGCTTTCGCTATCGCTGCCGGAAATCAACGGTCCCAGGGGGGATGGCAACAAAGCACACACGTGTTGTCATTGATCATGAGACCTCGGCGTGGATTGGCGCCGGCAACAACCATGTCCCGACAGGATAGCCGGCATGCGCTTCGGCACACGAGGGCGATATCACTTCAGAAAGCCGACGGCGGGGCGCATCAAGCGCCAGTCGGGAGGCGATCGTCGGGCGACGCGGACGCAATCGTCTACGTCTAGAATGGTGTTCAGAAAACTGCCACGCGGCACGCTACGGACTCTCCAGATCGCCTGCCAGAGGGCCTCGAGAATGGGGAATGGTCTTGGTCCTTCCCCATTTCTGAAACAAATGGGGCGGGACTCCCCCATTTCTGAAACAAATGGGGCGGGACCAAGACCAGCCCCCATTCCCGAATCTCAATCGACAAGGAGTTACCGTCGGTCGGGTAAATGAATTCAAAACGCTTGCAATAGTCATGGGGTCACAGTGTTGCTACAGGCACCCGACGAACCCGTTTATTGCCGAATCGACCACATTTGAGTCATATTGGGGTGGTTGGGGGGGCAATTTTCTACCACGTGTACATATTCGGTTGGGGTTTGCTGTTGAAGGGCGTGCTCTGACCGTGCGCCTGAACCCCACCTCTCATTTCAATCTAAACCCAGGGTTGTTATATTTTAAGAAACCATCGATCGTTAGTAAAATTATGCGATAATGATCAAAATTATCAATGATAACTATTGCCACGTTTCTCGACACGTGTTCCAAAATTGAAGCACAGGCCGACTGGAGATGGCTGACCTTGTCCGTGGTGACGAGGATGATCCGCCTGGTGGTGACTGCGACCGCCCTCCCGACATTCGCACCAACGTACCGCCCTTTTTCCCAGCCGATAAAGGGCGCATCGCCTTCAGGGAGGTTGCCACGCGCACGGCGTCGGGCCTCACCGCCCTCGCGCGGAGTGCAGCCTGTTCGCCGATGTGGCCGTCGATGCGCAGGACAACGTCGGCGGTGGAAAGGACGCCAACATCGGTGGCGACCATGTAGCTGAGAGGCACCTCCTCGCCTTCGCTGCGAAGTGCCTTCGAGTGGGGGACAGGACTGTCACAGGTGACTGTCGCCGCCACGGTGGTCGCGTTCATGGCTATCGCGTCTTTCCCGTCGAGCACGATGGCTCAACGGAGGGCTCACACGGATCCAGGGACACGTAGTCGACCGTTTGATAACTATGAACACGCAGCCTCGTGATCGTTTCTTTTCGCGATAATTTTCTCAATAATTTTGACATGATATTTATTACCTCTCAACCCTGTCTGAACCCCACCCCCATCTTGGGCCCGCCAATGAAGCACCCGGGTTCAATGACAGACAGATGTTTTCATTTAGTAACGATTGATAAAACATCAATCACCAGATGCACGCAGAACAACCACCAAAAAGCTGTCGGAACAATCACTCATGAGAACAATCCTATTGGTCATCCTGCCTTCAATGTACGGCATGCTGCCGCCACCGCCGCTGGTCGTCGCATCCGGCGTGTGACCCAGAAGAGTCCCCAGACGGCGGCACGGTGGCGCAGCGTGCCCCTCGACTTGCTTCCAGACTTACGTGTGCGCAGCCGCCGCCGACGGTGAGGGCGAAGAGCGAAGCGAGGAAGGCCGCCGCGCCCTCCACCACCCAGAGCACCCCACCCCCTCTCCTTCCTCCCCGCCCCACACAATTGGGCCAGCCCTTCTTCGTCTACACCTCCCCAGTCGAGCACCCCCCCCCCGCTCGGCGGGCCTGCAGGCGGTGGCAGCGCCCGCCGAGACTGGCGGCTGGACCAGCTCGAGGACGTCGGCGGCGGCCATTGGCGGCGGCTCGCCACCACCGCTGCCAGCGGCGGTGCCCCCCCACGGCGCCAGCGCGGGCGCTACCGCCAGCCGCTCTGACCCCCGCCCTCTTCCCTTTCCGGGGCCATCCCCCCGCATGGGCGACTGGCAGAGGAGTCCCAGAACCACCGCGTTCGCCACCCGCCCTCGTGCCGCTCTCCGCGGCGTGGCCGTTCGCCCCCTCGGCGGCGGTGGCGGCCGCGCAACCGCGGCGGCGGCGGCCAGGTGCTGAGGCTGCGGCCGTAGCGGCGGAAGCGGGGGCGGGGGGGGGGAGGGGGGATGCCACCGTCGGCCGCGTCTGCCACTCTGCCGGACGTTAACGGCCTTCCCCACCCCGAGCCGCCACACTTGAGGCGGCGCGCCGCCGCCGCCGGCGTCCGCGCCGGCGCTTGCGGTGCCGCTGGCGCTACATACGAGGGCAGCCGGGGTGGCGGCGGCGGAAACGGTGGCGGCGCTGGCAGAGGGGAGGGAGGTGGCGGGAGGGCACGGGGTGTTCTCCTCCTCGCCACCGTTCACCGCCTTCCCGTCGCCATTTGGTCTCGCTCCTCGCGCGTCCTATCCGTCTCAGGTCCGCTCGCCGCCACCCCCCAACCGCGTCGCCCAGCCACCCCCCCTCATTCAGGACCATCCACGCGCCCTACTGGAGAGCGCGACCAGCTCGGCATCGCGGGTAGGCCAAGAAGCTCTGAAGGGCACCCCGCGTGTCGTCGTCCACCCCTTGTTCCAAACGCAACAATCTCTGCCCACCGGAACGCTCGCTGCTGGGTAGCGTTGGGACCACTTCCCTGGGCGTTCCATCGGTCGCGCTCCTCTCGCATGCACGCATCAAACTGTCACTGCTCCCACCCCCCCAACAATCTAGCTTCGTCAGAAAGCTGCTTTTACGTGGACAGCTTGACGCCATCGTTGGTATCGAAGACAAGTAGACGGGCAGGGGGGACGTCGGCGGGCCGCGACACGTGGCGGCGGCACCGACACTGCTGCCGCCACCGCGGCCGCTGCCGCCGAAGGCCCAGCAGTGCCGCACCCACCGGCTGCGCCTCCGTCAGCAGCGGCGCGCCGCCAGCCACGCCCCCCACGGACCGCATCGCTGCCGCCGCCGCGGTGCCGTCCGACAGTCGACACCGCCAGCGGCGGCCGCGGCCGCGACGGTGGCCTGGCGGCCGGGGTGGGCGGGACGGCCGCCGCGCCCGCAGTGGCCGAGCCGACGGCCGCCGCCGCCGCGGCGGTGACGGCCGTAGCAGCGGGCAAGGCGGCCGCCGCGCCCGCGGCGGCCGTGCCACTCGCGACGGCGGCGGCGGTGGCGGCGGCAACGACGGCGCCAACGGCGGGGGCGGCGCGGGCGCCCCTGCGGGCGGGCGTGCCGTAAATTACTTGAGGCAGGCGCGGCAACCCCGACGGGCGTCGGGATGATGCTGGCGGCTGCGGTGGCACCCCCCCCCCCCGCCCCCCCCCCTCTTGCCCCCGACGAAGACCGCGAGGCGGCCGCCGAGGCCGCCGCCGCGGCCGCATCGCTCGCCGCGTGCGCGGCGGCTGCCGCCCCCGAATGCTCCGCGTGGTGCAGAGCCGCGGCGGTGGCGGCCGGCGGCGGTGGCGGCGGCGGCGGCGCCCCCCTCGGCTCAGCAACCACCACCCTCGGCGCGCTGTGGGAGGCGGCTGACGCGCGGCCGGCAGCGGCCGGCCGCGGCACGCCCCCACTCGCCACCGCCGCCACCTTATTCGTCGTCACATGGTCGGCGCACGCGCCATCGACGAAGGCCGGCGACGACTTCCGAGCCGCCCACTTCCTCATCCACCTCTCCGCGGGGGACCAGCCGGTGCAGCTGCACCGCTTCCTCTGCCACGCCGCCGTGCCGCTGCCGGCGGTGGCAGTGGGGGACGTGCTCCTCGTCGCGGGTGCGGAGGTGGAGGGCTGGCACTCATCGGGGGGCGGCGGATGCTCGCCGCCGCCGCGCACGTGGCGCTCACGCCGTTCACGCGCGGTGACTGGGGGGGGCGCCGCCCGCCGGCAGCGGCGGCGGCGGCAGCGGCGGCAGCGGCGGTGCCGGCGGCAGCGGCGACAACGGCAGCCCGCTGCGGGCGGGCGAGGCGTTTAGCGCGCAGCCGCCGCGACTGGGCGCCGCCGACGAGGCCGCCGTCTGGCGCCTCCGCGCCTGGTCGGCCGCATATATCTCGCACCACGCCCTCCCCGCAGCCGAGTCGGTGGTGCCCATCAGCGCGGGGGGGGCGCGGCAGGTGGTGGGGCAGGCCCCCATTTCCGTCAGCCGCGTCCTCCGCGTGCGCTCTACGACGCCAATAGCGGTCGAGGTGTGGGCGGGCAGGGGGCAGCCACCCCCACCGCCGGCCGCCATGGCGGCGCCGACGGGGCCGGCGGGTGGGGGCGGCTAGGGGGGGGGGGGACGTCCGCGAGGAGCGCGCCCGCGCCCGCCGCCGACGCCGCCGCCGCCGCCGCCGCGACGGCAAAGCGGTCGCCGCCCAGCGGGGGCAGCGACGGGGGGGGGGGGCGCTGCGACACGTGGCGGCGGCGGCGACACTGCCGCCGCCGCCGAGGCCGTCGCCGCCAAGGGCCTAGCAGCTCCGCGCCCACCGCATGCGCCGCCGACTCGATCGCCCCCGCCCCCGCGCAGGCCGCGTGCGGGTCGGGCTCTTAGGCGGGTCTCCCCCCCCCCCGCCCCCCGTCCGCGTCCGCCGCGGCGGCCGCGTCGACATTGGCGACGAGGACGACGACGCGGTGGAGGAGGGCCGCGACCACCGCCGCTCACCACGCCGACGCGGCCAACACCACCGCGACAACGGGGGGGGAGGCCCTTGCCTGCGGGAGCAGCCGCACCGCCCGGCGGGTGGTGGCGGCCATGCCTCCACGAGCGATCCCGCCGGCGCACGCGCCGGCGCCGGCGCGGCCAACGCCGCCTCCGTTGACACAGACACCACCATGGCCATCGCCGGCAGTGGCACGAGTCCCGCCGACTGTCCATGGTGACAGCGAGGGCAGCCGCCCGCTCCGCGACCCCCCCGCTCCCGGCGGCCACCGCCGCCGCCGGCGGTTGCCCCGAGAAGCAGCCTTACCAGCCGCGCGGGCGCGACCGCGCCAACGTCGGCGGCCCATCCTCCCCCTGCCCGTTGCCAGAGGGTGTCGAGCGTGGCGGCCGTGTCAGCCAGGTCCGCGTCGCCGGTCAGCGGCGGTGGGCGGCGGTCGAGGCCGGCGGCGGCGGGCAGCGGTCGAGGCCGACGGCGGTGCTGCCGCCGCCGCCACCGCCGCCGCCGCTGACGCCGTTGCGCATGGCGGCCGCCGCCGGGGCGTCCCCGCCCCCCTCGTACACGTCCGCCGAGAGCCACCCCGGCAGCGTGGCCACGGCGGCGGCGGCTGCCCGGTGGGGGGCTCGCGGAGGGAAATCCCCACCAGCGAAGGGGCGACCCCCGCGGTAACCGCCACCATCACCGCCTCCACCGCCACAGCCGCCGCGGGGAGGCCCCGCGGCGGCGGCGCGCAACTCCTCCCGCTGTCGCCGTCGCCGCTGCTGCCGCCGCGGCGCAACGCGCTGTTCGACTTCGCGAGGATCGCAGGTCGTCCCTTGGCCTAAGACAACGTGCAGCCGCGGCCCGCGAGACGGATGGGCGCCGGATGGCTCTTCCCCCATGGGTGAGGTGAGTCCTCAGGGCCGGTGACGCCACGCACTCTTCTTCAGGAACACGACGGCGATGAAAACACACAATTCCAAGCTAGCTAGAGAGACCGCACGTTCTGGCCGGGGAAGCGTCAGCTCGGGGCCCGGTCGGGGGGGTGCCACGGGAAACGTTTGTGGGGCACCCCCCATCATACATAGCTAATCTTCCGGGCCCCTTGTGTCCTGGGCTGCAGCTAAATACTGTATGGTCCTGACGCATCCTGCAGGGTGCCAGCTGATGCCGCCATCCCCCCCCCCGGCACAGTGCAGTCGGCGATGTCTCAACGAGTCCTTCACCGCCGCGGACTTTGAATCCGCTGTCCGTCGCTGAGATTGCTGCGCCCACTCTGTAGCACAGCTTCCCGCCTTATGCTCCTTACCCCCGCTCTCCTTCGTGTTACGCCTTTCGACTTTCACGCTTCCCACTCCTTGCCGTTCCTTTGCCGTCATTTTTACTGACTGGTGGCGTCTCTTCGCGCTGGAGGAGGACGTGCGCTTAGCGGTTGAGTCACCGCTGGCCATATGTGGTCAGCTTTTATTCCCATGCAGCAGCCGCTGCATGGGGACGGTCTTTCGTCGGCCATGGCCCCTCCTCTGCTTCTATGTCTCTCGCGCAAGAATGGAGCTCACATGCCTTCTCGTGCCGCCGCTGTCGTGCGGAGCAGACCTCGAGGGTGTGTTATGGCGGATTCTGCCGATGAGTCGGTAGGGCCTGGGCCTGTGGGCCATTCCTCGGAGCCCCTTGCGGATGCCAATGACGTGCAGCTGCGCATCCCGTACGAGGACATCAAGTTTACCGACTTACGGGGTAATGGCATGCTCTTCTTTGACTTCACGGCGTTTATTCCGGCGCTGCTGCTCTATGAGGCTAAGAACATGCTTTTCACCCGCCCCTCTCGTTTTGGCAAGTCGCTCTTCCTAGACACCTTTGCGACCTACGTGGACCAGAATACGTCGGAGAAGGACTTCCGTGCTGCGTTTGGAGGCACGGCCGTGTTTCCTGACGGGAGTAAGCCTCTCCCTGTCGATGCTCGGTCCTACTGCGTCCTACGCCTTGGATTGGGGCTCGATGTGTCCAACTCTCACCCGGTGATGCTTCAGGAGCAGCTGGGTCGTGTCATTCTGCGAGCGTGCCGGAAGCTCATGCGTCGCTACAAGCTGACGGTCCCAGACGTTTTGTTATCATCTTCCTCGCCCAAAGATGCGCTCGACGTTTTAGAAGGTGTTGTCAACGCCGTCATCGAGTCGGGCCGTCGGCTTTTCATCCTCATTGACGAGTACGACCTCTTTGCAAACGAGCTGATGCTGAAAGATCCTGCGGTGTACAGCCGACTTGTTGCAGATGGGAAGGCAAGCAAGACATTGTCTCCCATCTCGGGGCTGTATGTGTTGCTCAAGAAGATTGCCCAGGAAACCGAGCTCGACGCGTTCCGCACTTTTTCCGTGGGGATCACCCCGATTGCACTGGCCGACGCGTCGGGCCCCAGGTCTATAGTGGACTTGACGCGGAAGGAGCAGTTTGCGGACGTGTTGGGGGTCCGAGAAGAGACGGTCGCTCGCGCACTTGACGCGCTGATATTGTCTGACTCCCACCGAGGGCTTGTCCTGGACCGAATGCGTGAGTACTACAGCGGCTTCCGGTTCTATGGTGGGCGAACGCCGCTTTACCACCCGCGGCTTTGCACGTTCTTCTTCAAGCGGCTTTTGTCGTCAACTTCATTTGTTGACGTGATGACGTCTCCTGCGACTGGTGTCGAGACGCTACTCGGTCTGATGGACTGTCCGGACGTCGGACTGAGTGAGTACTCGATTTCCTTCATGCTCGGACAGCCGCAGTTCCGGAACGCGCTTCTACTGGGGGGGATGCTGGAGCTGCCGACCGAGCGAGGAGTAATGTCTCTAGGGGCTCGCCGCGAAGTAACAATGTCTATCGGCGCGTTCCAGCAGAAGCTGCTTTTTGCAAACGTACTTTCAACGTCGTCGGCGTCGTCGTTTGGGAGCCCTCAAGATCGTGTGCGACTCTACCTGTACTTTCATGGTGTGCTAGCGTACGTCAGGACGATGTGGTGCCCCACGACGAACGAGATGCGGGTGGTGCTGCGCGTGCCGAACTTGACGGCAATTGCCAGGTTCTCTGGCGAGCTGCAGAGCTTACGTGAGGAACGGATCGGCGACATCATCCGGACCGTTTGCTACCCGTCGGAGTTTGAGGTGCAGCGGCTCATCTCGAGTCTGATCCAACACCCTGGGGGACTTGCGAACGAGCGTTCGTGGGATGAGGTGTGCTTTCAGGCGAGCATCTCCTCGTACATCCTGGGAGCGGCCAAGAACACTGCGCAGGACCTGTCGGTTCGTTCTGAGATGCCAACGTCGGTCATCGTCAACAGTGGGCGGGAGCAGGTTGTATCATCCACGGACATAGTGGTCGAGTCTTGTGGCGGAACTGTGGCGCTACTCATGGAGCTGAAAGTCATCCACAGGAGCAGTGTCCGTGAGAGAAAAGCCAGCGGGCTGCCTTTTTCAACCATCCACAGCTACCTGTCCAACAAGGCGGAACCAGGCTTTGTCCTTTCTGATGACATATTGCTCTCCCTTGGTTTGAAGACTGGCTTCATTCTGCGTGATGCGGAGAACAATTTGGCCAGGATCAGCACCAACAAAGACCCGGTCATAGTTGGGGACCTTCAAGAGTTGGCCTTGAGCCAGGCTCAGCGCCACAGACGCAACCTCCGGACCGAGTATGACTCGCTGCGGTGCTTCTCGGTTGTGATGGTTGGGTATGCTGTGCTTGTGCGTGAGCTTCTGGACGATGAGTGAATGATGCGTCTGCCGTCGGCGCCTTGCAACCCTTGCGTACCACGTCCATGCTGTGCGTGCGCTCAGCCCCTCCGCTCCTCCCGCTGCATGAGAACACACCAGGACTGGTCAGAGCAGCCGGGGAAGCAGCATGCAGGTCGTCAGGGCGAGCGTCGCGCGTGGCGCCAGAGGTACTGCCGCCGCCGCACCGCTCCCGCAACGCCCACCCACGGCCGGCTGCCCGCCAGCGGCCTGGCACAGCGTGAAGTAGGGCCCCGCGCCCCGCCCAGCGGGGCGTTCAGCAGTGAGGCAGCCGCCACGGCAGCGGCCGGTGGCGGGACGGCCAGGCGCGGCCGCCGCCGGAGCCACCATCCGCTCCCCCCGGGGGGGCCGACAATCGCCCGCGACTCAAGCACCTCCGCCACCGTCGCCGCCTGTTCGGCCATCTTGGCCGCCGACAGCCTGACGCCCACGTGAGCGGCCACCGTGTGGGCCACCCCCGCGGCGGTGCCGCGCCAGTCGTAGCCCCTCTCGAGGCCGTACACCACCGGTACGTCCGCGCCAACAGCGTCGCGGAGGGCGGCCGTGAGCGCCTCATAGTCGGCGGGTGCCTAGCACATCCCCGCCAGGCGGTCCTCCTCGAGCGCGTCGTAGCGGCGCTGACGAGAACCAGCCCCGGTGAGTGAGCGGCCAGGAAGGGCAGCATGTGCCCCGTAAAGGCGTCGAAGTATTCGGCCATGGTGCCGCCCGCGGTGAGGGCCACGTCGAGGATGTTGCCAGACGCCCCGTCCACGCCTGGGGGTCCCGTGTTGGGGAAGAGCGACGCCTGGTGGGGGTCGGCCAGCGCCAGCCACGGGTCCGCCGCCACCACCGCTGCCGTCCCGTTACCGGCACGAACATTCCGGTCCAGAATCGCTATCCGCTCCACCCAGTGCACGTCCGTCGCGTAGCGCGCCGCGATGGCCACGTTGGAGAGCCCCAGCAGCCGGCGTCATCTTCGCCTCGGCCACCGGCATGCAGGGCGCCGCGGCGGCGTATCCCCGCTCTCGCTCCGCGTCGAGGGTGATGAAACTAGTTCGAGTTCGCAGTGGATTCTACTGATAGAAACGAGGTTCGGCCTAACTGTGATTCCAGCCACTGGGCATAGACAAGTTCGGCCATTGTCATCTGTCACCAGTGCCTTCTCGCGGCGTCCCGGCCACGGCGAGCGACTACGTGTTGAGGTGGCGACTGAACTGCTATCCTCAGCGAGTCTGGTTGTCAGTCCGTGCACTTCTGGCAACGCAGTTAACTCTCAATGATTGTGTTCAAAAAGTGTGGCATTAGCAGGCGACCTTTCGGCGGCTCGTCTGAAAGATAAGTGCGCTTTTTTTTTTCTTTCATGCGCACGCACCTGCGAGCAGCACGCAGCGCACCTGGTCTCCCCCTCCCGACGCCCCCTCTCTGATGCCCCCATCCTGTGCCCCCATCCGAACAATGTCCTCCGTCCTCATCCTGCCAGCAGGCGTCCCTCACCCCAGCAGCCCTCCTACAACGCCCATCCATGATGCTGGCTGGCCTACTCCACTGCCCAGTAGCTGCTGCCCCCTCCCCATGCTGGTTGCTAACACTCGCAACCTCACCAGCTGCTCACCCCCCTCCCCCCAGATGGCCACCCCCCCTACCCACGGACTCCTCCCGCCCCCGCCGACTCGACAGCTATATCCGTTCCTCCCCGACCACTCGCTACTCCGCTCACCTGGCCTCGCTGCTCCCGCTCCCCTCGGCCACCAGGCGCTTCCGTCGCACACAATCACCATCCTCGCCCGTTCCCGCATCCGTCAGCTTGCGCCCATCGTCCCAGTCCGTCGTCCACTCCCCTCCCTCCCCCTCCCCCCGCTCGCCCCGCATAAAAGACGCCGCAATGACAATGACATCAAAACGACATAACAAAGGTCCGTTAGAAGAGGAAGCGGGTGAGGGGAGGCAGGGGACAGGTGGGAGGGAGACGAGGGGCAGGGGAGATGGGGGGAGGGGCCGACGGTGAGCCGTAAGGCATAGCTGCGAGCGCGTGAGGTGAGGGGCGTGGACGGCCGTGCACCCCCACTCGCTTCCCGGGGAGTGGGTGGGGGACGCGAAGCCGATGGAGGGGCGGAGGATGCCACGCCGAGGCTGAAGTGGGTTGCCAGACGTCGTGGCAGGAATGGTCTGGGAGGGGGCGTGGGCCACCCAGCTTTCTCGTGGGTGGTCTGCGCAGGGGGGGGGGTCTCTGGGTCAGCCGTGTGAGTGGTTCGGAACAGTGCGCGCTTCTCTCCGCCAACCATTGCACAGATTGCTTCGCGACTGCGACCGCTCTGCTGCCTTGTCCAATCAGAGAGCGGATTTGGTGCGACAGCAGTCCCGGTCACCTGGCTCAGATGCCCGCCCAATCTGCTCAGCCCCCCCCCCAGCACAGCGTCCACCCCCGCCAGACAGCCACTGACCGACAGCAGGGCGGTCCCTTAACTCCGCACAGCGCAGTAACAATGTCTAACCACGAGATTGTTGTAGAAAATTATCAGCCGGGTACATTGCAGATACGTAACAGGTCTCGGAAGTCACTTTTTCCGCCGAAATCACTAGCCATTCCCCACGATGGGTGCCGCGCAGGTTCCCGTTCCCATCGCCTGAGGCTATGCGATCACCTTCCCTGAACACCGGCAGGCAGAGCTGACGTCAGCGGCACGGGACCTGGCTGAGAGACCGGCGCCATTGGCTGCGGCGTCTTGGTGATACAGCACAGGCGACAAGCCGTACCTGCGCCCTCCCCGTGCGACGGCACGTACTCGGAGGATGCCCTCCTGGGCTGTGGGCGGCGTCGTCGCCCGGGGCTGCGGCAGGTGCGCCGCCGCGGCGCTGGGGAGCACGTACGGGCGTTGCCGCGGATGGCGGGGGGGGTGGGGTGGCGCCGCTTGTTGACGGCGGCATGCGCGGTGGGGGTAACGGAGGCGGCGACAGCGGCGGGGGCGTCTGCCTGGTGGCACCTGCGTTTCTCTCAGCCTTCCACCGACACGCTCTCATTTAATGTTCCGGCCACAGCAATAACGCTCTTATTATTAGCTGGGCAAGTCCTTTCCAATCAGCCTCACTCATGTGCGTCTGCCATCCGTCACAGCCCATACCTAGCGAGCACCCAACGGGTCCCTCGGCTGAACAGCCCGTTCCCTGACCATCACAATGCGACTCTCATTGGGTCAAAAGCGCTACGAGGTCTACGGCCCTCCCCTGCACAACAGACACTGGCACGGTCAGCACCAGCTTCCCCGCGGCCATGTGATGGTCCACGATTGTGCTCGCCACTCCATGGCGGCTCTCTTTCCACGTCATTGTCAAGGGATACTAGGTCGGTGGTTCCAGCAGGTCGATGTTCTTCAAAATCTTGACGTCGAGCGTAGACAAGAAGCGTCTCTGCCGCCCGTCATACACCTCATTCTCGCGGGTGGCAACCTTGACCTTTTGCATAGCGCTCCGGCCTTCCAAAATGTACAGCACCCGACCAGCGTCTGTCTTGATGTGCTCTACCAGAACTCTGCTCTCATCACCGTGCCGAAACGAGCGCATCAGCACCTCTGCCTCCATCGACGGCGTCAGCGACAACGCCTCGGCCAGCTCTTGGAAACTCTTGACCTGAACCTTCAGGCGTTGCCTGCCGGGCAGCCGGTGTTTGACAGCGGAGTAAACCATCTTGTTGAGGTCGAGAAGCTCCGCCATGGCAGCAAGGGTGCACACGACGTCGACTCGCGCAGAAGTCTGCGCCAGATTCCCACCTCAAGAATTGGCCCGTTGCTTGAGAGGGCAGACGTGCAGCTTCTCAATCAAAACGGCTCGAGCGCACGCCGCCAGCCCGCGTCCCATGCGATGGTTGTCATGTGCTACCACTGCTTGGAGGGCGCCCAGGCCCGACAGTGACGAAGCGACGAGCGAGAATCGGCTCTCCACTGAACTCATGCGTGTGGCCAGGGCGGCCAGAATGGCGTGGATATGGCGTATGGCTCCGGCAATGTCGAAAGGGGAGTTCAATGCCCTCGCTCCATCGCCGCGGCTAGCCCCTCCAGCCCCAGGGCTGATACCTGGCGGGACGACCGCATGGTCCCTTCGATCGCCAACGGGGTCGCCACCGGGAAGTTCTCCAGTCGACAGTGACGCTGCCGTGACGACGCGCGCCTTGGGGAACAGGAAGCTTCGCAACATGCCACGTTGCGAAGCGGTCGGGACACTGCGGGTACAGTCTGGCAGTGGGCCGCCAAGTCGTCGTCGACGCCACTGGTCATAGTTTCAAAGGAAAATCGATCGGTGTGAGGAAGGCTGTGGCTGTCGAGCGACAGGTCTTGCGTCAGCCGCGACGCCAGCTGGTGTGAGTGTAGGGGCGGCAGCGGCAGTGACGGGGACGTAGGGAGTCCACGTATATTGACTAGGAATGGTAGCCTTCGCGATGCGCGATGGTTGTCCCACCTGACTAGCAATGGTGGCCTTCGCGATGCCCGATGGATGTCCCACCACTGTATCAAGATGCCTCCCCGGCTCAACGCCTTGCCCAGCTCGAGAAGCTGGCGGAGGACCGGCAGTAGGCACACGTTGAGCAGGTGGACCCTGCCCCTTGGAGCAGACCGCAGGCCGGCAGAGGAGAAGCACGCACGGATGGCACCCACCCGACGGCCCTGACTGCCCGTCAATACAGGCGGAATTGGAAGCCCATGGGCGCCAGGGCGGTCGGCATGCGAAACGAGCATGCACATCTGGAGCAAGCCGAGCCCTCGAGCGGTGGACAACGCGACACCCGCAGACTGGGTCCGAATTTGCTCTCGCAAAAGCACTTAAAAAGTCCCCCTGAATGGGTATGAGGCAGATCGCCAATGGAGGACCTTGGCGGGCAGTACAATACGGCAGCTGCTGTGGTGATGGGGGGGGGCGCATGCTGTTTGTGCCAGAGGGTGACCCCTTGGACTGCTATCGTCGCTGAAACTGTGGGTGCGTGTTTGGTAATGCGCGTTCGACGACTGGCACGTGTGTTTCTGTCGCCGACCGCATTGTGGCCTCTACGTATGCCGGTCGTCTCGACTCTGCCTTCCGACCGGCGTGTCTTCTGCGCATGGCTGTTATACGTCGCAGCCGTCGTACGCCGCGGTAACCACCGCTTAGTATCCCTATCCTCTTCCTCTGCCAACCACCAATCACATCCACGACAAGAAGCAGCCGGCGGCGCTACATCCTTCTCATTTGGCAGATACGTGCAAGCCCAGGCAGCACCGTCGGGCCGGCCTGCGACGCGTCTTTGTCGCTCTCGTGCTGCGTGGGTGTCACCAACCAGCTACAGGGCTCGACGGCCGCCCAGCTGTGCCGGCTGTCCTTCTACAGTACCGTGCCGCAGAGCGCTTCATCCCCACGTCACTGCTGGTCTGACGTTGAGCGACAGTCGTGGTGGTTGAGGTCGTGGATGTGCGCTCTTCGACGCAGAGCGGGAGGCCGAATTCATCCTTCTGCTCAGAACCGACCAGTAGCCGGATATGGTGCGCTCTTGGTACTCTCGAGCATGCCCACTACGCTCGCGCGGTGTGGTCATACCATCTTGGATTGGTAGTGCAGGCGGATTCTCCAGTGCTGGGGAAATTGCTGGGGCAGGTGGCGTCGTCGCCACGGGCGCAAAAGCAGCTGCTATCGAAGGTCACGCTGCGGCAGTTCCTGTTGTGGCCGGAAGCCTGCGCGCAGAGTCGAGAGGCGGCGGCCAGGAAGAAGCGCCCGTGGGAGCCTCGCCCATAGCGGTCGTTCCTGACTCTTCCGGCACCATCTCTCCAAGTGATGGGCACAGTGGTGACAGCGAGTGTGTGGAGAGTGATGGCGAAGGCTGCAGTGACAAAGAACCTCTGTCGCCAGGGGCTCTGGCTGACGACACCACTGAGACACCACCTGCCCTAGACCCTGAGTCATTACGGGATGGGCATACAGGCGCCGCTGACGGTACGCTTGACAGTAGCTTGCACCTGCGCAACGAAGGCGGCGGTGACAGCGACGGGGACGTTCACAATGGGCTCGCTGCACGGGAGGATTTTGCAGAACATGACGTTAACCAGTCATCGGGTACGGTAACACCTATGGGCTCGATTTCAGGCTCCGAGACGGCGGCAGGTGAGCACCCTCTTGACGCGGCGTTCTACGATGAAGTGTTCATCAGCGATGGCGAGCGCGCTGGCGACTCACCCTTCCGCACAAAAGAGGAGTTCTTCGCTTTCGTCCTCATCTCGAATACCGTCGGCCTTACAGAGCGGCAGAATAACATCAGCCGCGCCTTCCACAACTTCGACCGAGAACGACGAGACGCATTGCCCTGCTATACGAAAGCGACCCGGCGCATCATCCCTGCGGCAATCAATGCGGGTGGGCTGCCCATGGAGTCCTTGGCTGTTTAGGGATCGAAGTGCTGGTACGTCTTACCCAGCACACACATCGCCCTGGACTTGTCCTTCGAGGACACGCAAGACCTTTTTTCACAGCTGAAGATCGACCTCTATCGGTTCGAGAACAGGAGCCCGAGTTCTACGACTCGATGTTCTTCCAACACAAGGCGTCTTTGCTCCAGCCGGTGATGCAACATGATTCATTTTCCTTGAATGGCACAAGCTTCAGGTGCGGCACATGGCTTTTCGTATCGCTGGAGGGCTCTGCTGGTCCGATGCGTCTCCGGGTGGACAATGTATCCATCGCGCCTTCCGACTGCGGCGTCGCGTTGGACCACGGACGGCACGCCGGGGGCTTGGTCGTTGTCTGCTGCAAAGAAGGTTCCACTGAAGCAGGTGCGATGGTGTCGCGCCACTGGCTGCCGGCAGATCTTGACGCACTGTTCTGGAACCCTGCTGGCAGCGGCCCGAGCTGCGCTATCGTAGACCTGAGCCTTGCTCAACCCGAGGAGCCTCTTGATGGTGAGTCAGCGCATTGTAGCAGTGCCTATCAAGTGAGTTCCTCTGCTACGCGTCGCATCCGAGGAGTCCGAGCCGATGGAGTCCCTACCTTGGTGGTGCGCATCTCTTTGTACGCTGATGAATTCGTTTGCAGAGAAAGACGACAGCAATCTGCAGGTAGAGTATACATGTACTACCCTGGATGGTGTGCTTCCGCCCGCGCAAGCAGCGCAGCAGTCCGTGCCATTCTCGTGACACCGGCGGGGGTCAACTCGGACAAGATTCTGGAGGCTGTGGCAGTGTTGACCCCCAGGTAGGGGGGCAACACGTGCCATGCAAGGGGCGGCAGGCCACTAGCCTGATCCGTTCCTCCCCATGCATTTGGGTCCATATTCCCTAAGTTTGGGATAGTTAGCTTAGTAGTAAATCCAACTTGGATTTGAGGGTTTTCTGCATTTTATCGTCTTGAATTTTCGTGTGGCCCGGTGGGCAGGTGCTGGGGTGGGAGATTCTGAGTGGCGAGATTCTGAGGGGACCCTGGGGGGATGAGGGAAGGGACAGCGGGGCTTGGCCCTGCGTCCCCGTCCCGACCAAGAAACTGTTGGACCACACACCATCTTCTTGTTTGTCAGTGGGGGGATTGCCCCACAACAGGGATAGAGTGTGTGCGACTTGCACTTCTTCCGGTTCCCCCGACACGGGAGGCAGCCCTTGTACACCGCCCCAACTTGGGTGTCGCGTGTGCGAGAGGTTTTTGCCACATTTGGTGGAGCAGCAGGGGACAGAGGTAAACTTTACCTCCGGGTGCACCCGGGTGTAGGGGGCCCTCTGTCTCAGAGGAACGGTGGACTTGGACCGTGTCATACGGATCGTTAGCCAACAGGGCTAGTTCGGACCCCCCGTCGTCTGGGGAGTACACGGGTGACGCACGTACTTCAGTGCCTTCGAATACTGGTGAGACACAGGTGGGCTTACCTGGGGTCGCAGAGGGACTAGAGGTCCCCCAAGCCAGCAGGACTGGAAATGCGGGCGGGCAACAGGCCACCCCGACTCAGTCGGGAGCTCATTCGGGTGACACTTCTGATGTGGGTGGGCCGAAGTCTGGCCACCGCGTGGTAAGCTCAACGGGAACGTCCCAAGGGGTGAGGACTGTCCCCGCGGGTTCCACTCGGGTTGGAGCCAACTTTGGCTTGGAGCCGTCGCCAACTAGGCTTTCGGAGGACGGCGGACCTCCGTTGGTCGGCGATGGGCTCGCGCCCATGCCCCCGGTTGAGACCCCTGAGGAACGTGGTTACCCCTCAGGTGGACTCCCGGAGGCGGACCGAGACTCAACTGGAGTCGTCAATCCACTCCTCGCGGAAACTGTCCGTCGGGAGGCGACCAATGTGTTACGGCAGACTTTGTCGGACCTGGTGGTCACGATGACGAATACTATTCTGAATCAGATTGTGGCGAGTTTGCCAGATGGCCTTAATGTCCAGACCGGATTGGGGCTTTCGAGCCCGCAGGCGCAGGGGGAATCCCTCCTGACGCCTATCTCGGGTCGCCCCGAGCAGGGGGCGACCCCTGTGACACCCAACGAGGGAGCCACACCATTCTCGGTGGGGCGTACGCCCTTCACGGGGGAGTTTCCCTCGGAAACGCCGGCGGCTACACCAAGCTCGCCGCGCCAGACTACAGGCACTGTGGGTCAACTTACCCCAGTGCCACAGCGGCTGTTCCCTCAACGTGAGGTGCCGCCCAAGATCCAGGTAGCCAACCCGGTCTACCAGAGGATCTTTGACCGTGAGACCTACGCCCTCCACAACAAGTCGGTGGCGTATGGTCCTGACCAGGCCCGAGCCATGGGCCGTGCCAAGAAGAATGCACTTCACTCTTTTGGGCACAAAGCGGAGTGGGATGGAACTCCCCCCCTCCGTGTCTTTGAGTTTCTACGTCGTTTCACAAAAGCCTGTGACGACAATGCCATAAGTGAAGGCATGGCTTTCTACATGCTACAGGAGTTTACGACGGGCGACCTGCGGACAGAACTTATGTCCGCCATGCCCAGTTCCTCAAGTGGAGGCGCTGGTGAGGTGACGTCCTATTTGGAGCTCGTCAACTGGTTGTTGAGAGCCATGGTGGATGGAGCAGCGTTGGCTTCTCAAGTTGAGGAGTTTACCCAAGCTTACCAGGAAGAGGCTTAGGACGAGTTGTCCTTTGCGGAGCGAGTTCGTAAGCTCAACAATCTTTGTGGGTTTCTTCACCCACAAGCTGTGGTGAAGAGTCGGTTTGTGGAGGGACTCCATTGGTCAGTCCGGATGGAGACCCGGGAGCATAATACTGCCCGGGCGACCCTGGCCGAGTTGGCTAGGTTTTCCTACCGCTGGGGTGAGTCCTATCTCATGTTGCGGGAGGAACAACGCCAGGAGCGTCAGGCCGAGTTGGCCAAGGAGCGTGAGGAGGCGCGCCAGGCCAGAGAGCTGAGGGAGGCGCGCCGAATCCGCAAGGAAAGGGTGGTAGCTGCCGTGGGGACTTCCCCGGGTACCTCTTCGTCTTCCCCGGTCGGGAAGACCCCTCCGGGAACTGACAATCGGTGTTGGAACTGCAACTCCGATGTACACTGGGCATATGATTGCCCCAAGTTGAGTAAACGCATCCAACAACTTGTTAGGAATGCGAGTAGGAAGTCGGCTACGAACGAAGTACGTTCACGCCGCGAGGGCGGACCTCGACCGGTAGTGGCGGTCGCCACACCCTTGGCGGAGGGGGCGGACACGTCGTCCACGGACTCGTCGTCTTCCCCTTCGCCCTCGGATTCAGACGCCAAGTCGGCGGGAAACGAATGACCGTTGGAGCTGGCCGTCCTAAGCTCACAACGACAGCCTCGGCCAAGTGGGTCAAGAGGACGAACCAACCCTGCCGGATATTGCGACGACCTAAGGGAGTCCGCCCACCTCGGGTAGGACTCCCCAAGAACGTAAACCCACGTCGGGTCATCGCGGTGCTGACGGGTGAGAACTTCCAGGTGGCTGGCCGGGTGCAACTAGCCCCCGGCCATGCCTGCGGTGCCCGTATCGTACTTGATACCGGGTCAGGAGCCTCCTTGATACGCAAGTCGCTATTACCAAAGGAGATGATGCTCCAACGCTGGAAGTCTAAAGCTGACCATCTGATCGACATCAATGGTGGGGTACTGCCGATCGTTGGTGCCGTGACCCTACCAAATAGGTTGGGAACCCATGAGGTCGACGTGACTTATGGAGTAGTTGAGAATATATCGGTACCCCTGCTTCTGGGTACCCCTTATGTTGTAACACAAGTGCCTTTGATTTGTGGCCCTGAGTATTGGGTCAAGTTGATGAATGGGGAGACCATCCCCATCCTTGGTAAGGGAAAGTCTGTGGCTCCTGTGACAGTCTCACAGTCGAAGCCTGTTTGCTCTGTGAGAGAAGGGTCTACTGCTACCCTGCGTTTAGCCCGTAAAGTCACGTTGCCCCCCAACTCGGTGGCGCACGTTGACGTTGTAGCTGATTAAACGGGGAGCGGGTTGGTGCATCCTCACCCCCGTCTTGCTCGCAAGCACCAAGTGCATGTTGCCCTTGGCACGATGGACTCCAAAGCTGGAATCCCGTGGAAGATCCAGGTTATGAACCTGAGCTCGTCGCCCAAGTACTTCAAGTCGGGAGCCAAGTTCGGCTATATCGACCAACATGAGGGACCTGTAGTAGCGGTCACCCTCAATGCGGGCGCGAGTAGCGACCCGAAGTCCGGAAAGGAGAAGCAACAAGCCAAGTCGGCCGCCTCTCCTCGGCCCCATGCGAACATGGAGAGTGTTCCACCCAGGTTGAGGGTTCAAGTTGAACGCCTCTTGGACCAATATCACAAGTTGTGGGATGGTCGATTGGGACTCATGAGAGCCACCCAACACCGGATCGAGTTGAAGCCCGTTGCACCCCCTATACGCCAACAACCGTATAGGGGAGGGCCCCGTTCAAGGGCCCTCGTTAAGGAGCAAGTCGCTCGCATGGAGGCCCTCGATGTGATCGAGGCCAGCACCGCCGAGTGGACGAGTCCGGTGGTTATCGTCCCCAAAGTTGATGGGACCCCACGGTTCTGTATCGACTACCGTAAGCTCAACGAGAGCACGGTGAAGGACAGTTATCCCCCACCTAGGATGGACGACTGTCTGGACTCTCTGGGGGAGGCAAACGTGTTCTCTACCCTGGACCGTAACGCGGGGTACTGGCAAATTCCCATTGCCCCGGAAGACAGGCATAAAACTACCTTTACCTGTCACTGTGGTACCTACCAGTGCCAGCGCCTACCGATTGGACTGTGCAACGCGCCGGCAACTTTCCAGCGCGCTATGGACACGATTCTGGCCGGAGTACGGTGGCAGATCTGTCTCGTGTACCTAGACGATATCATTGTGTTCTCCCAAAGTCCGGAGGAACACATTGGCCATCTTGGGCAGGTGTTCAAGCTACTTGCTGACGCCGGTCTGTAACTGAAGGCGAGTAAGTGCCACCTCTTCACTCAAGAGGTGGAATACTTGGGACATGCTGTCCGTCCGGGGCGCCTCAGTGTCAACGAGAAGAACTTGAGGGCCATCCGTAAGGCTCAGTACCCCCGGACCCAGACCCAGATGAGGAGCTTCCTCGGGATGTGTCACGTGTACCGACGTTTCACCAAGGGCTTCGCCAAGGTGGCGAGGCCGTTGAATGAGCTAGTTAGCTCAACGCTACCGAAGAACCTGCCTCCCCCAAGTCGGGTGGAGCAGGAATCCTTTGAGACTCTTCGGGACCTTCTGCTGAAGCCCCCTATCCTGGCTATTCCCAGGTTGGGAGGCCACTACATCCTGGATGTGGACGCTAGCTACGACCAACTTGGTTGTGTGTTGCTTCAGCAGCAGCCAGACAAGGAGTACTTGCCGGTGGGATACTTCAGCAAGGGGCTGAACTCGGCTGAGAAGAACTACGGAGTCACCGAGTTGGAGGGACTCGCAGTGGTGTGGGCAGTGACGTCACTTCGTCACTACCTAGAGGGTGAGAAGTTCCTCATCCGCTGTGACCACCGCGCGTTGCAGTTCATCTTCAAGACGGATTGTACGAACACTCGTCTCAACCGGTGGAGGGTGCGACTGGCACCCTTCAACTTTGATATTGAGTACCGACCTGGCAGGCAACACGCCCTTGCCGACGGCCTCTCTCGGGTACCTACCGAGGGGCTGGACACTAACCCAGTCGATGAGGACATCCCCATCGTGGGGGTAGTCACGCGCTCGGGTCAGGCGTTGAACCCCGAGGCGGCAGGGAACAAGAAGTACTTGCCCCTGTCCCTGGACGAGGTGGTGAAGGCCCAGGGCAAAGATCCCTTCTGCAAGTCGCAGAGGGATACACTGGATACAGTGGCGGAGAAGCGGTTCATTCTCGGAGACGATGGCCTCCTCATGAGGAGGGGAGTATTCCAGGGGACCGAACAACTTGTCGTCCCCGCATCTCTCAAGGACAGTATCCTTGAGAGGGAGCATAACGCTCCCACAGGAGGACACCTGCGGTCTAGTAAGCTGTACCAGACCCTGAGGACCAGGTACTACTGGCCGTCGATTGCGGTGGACATCTACAGTTGGGTGGCTACCTGCACAAGTTGTGCGCAGAACCGTCTGATGGAACGGCGGCCTACTACGGCTATGCTACTGTTCCTGGCCAAGGAGGCCTTTGCCGCGTTGGCAATGGACATCCTTGGGCCACTGCCAGTGACCGAGGAGGGCAACCAGTACCTCCTGGTCATCTGTGACCGCTTCACGAAACTTACGCGAGCGATCCCACTGGCAGATATCACGGCCATGTCGGTCGTGTCAGCCTTCCTAGATCACTGGGTTGCCGCGTACGGCATCCCGGATAGTACACTATCGGACAATGGACCGCAATTTGCGTCTGTACTGTTTCAGGGAGTGCTGGATATGTTGGGGGTCAAGGCAAACTATGCCACCCCCTACCACCCACAAACTAATGGGCAGGTGGAGCGCTTCAAAAAAACTATTGTTCGGCAGCTGCGCCACTATGTGAGTGAGCACGTGAAGACGTGGGACCAATGCATTTCTATTCTTACCACTGCCTACAATTCGCAGGTTCACTCATCTACCGGGGAAGTACCCCTCGCTTTTGCGACCCCCCTTCGCGTGCGGTCTATTGCCGTGCGGCGGCCGCTCCCAACTGCGGAGGATGGTGGCAGTATACCTACTCCCACTGAGAGCAAGGTGGAGTTTGCTGCTAGGCTCGAGAAACTCATTCCTAAAGTCAGGGCTGAGATGGAAAAAGCGCAACAGCGCTACAAGCGTACTTTTGACAAGAAGGTGCGCAATGCCAAGCACGTCCCCGAGCAGGGTGACTGGGTGCTGGCACACTCACATACCCCAACTGGGGGTACGTTAATGTTCCAAACGAAGGGGCCATGCCAAGTCCTTCGTACGGATGGTCGACGGTTTACCATCGACAGTGACGATGGGATCCGCACAGTAAACGGACAGGACGTGGTAAAAGTTGCACCACCTCCGGCAGGCGACCCGGCTCGGGCGCGTGCGCTGAAGGCATGGTGCCTACCTTCGCTACCTGCGACCGAACAGGGCCCGCAGGAGTTGTGTTCGATAAGTTCATCGACCACGGGTGGGATGAGGACACTAACCGCATCATGTTGAGGGTGCGTTTGTTCGGCTATAAGGTCAAAGATGATACGTGGGAATACGTGGAGGAACTTCCTGCTGAGAAGCTCCGGGTGTACTGCGCCCGGAATGATATCAACCCGACTTGCCCTCCCTCAACGTGAGGAAAGGCCAAGTGACAGTGCCAACAGAGTGCTTCAAGTCGAAGTGGTACGCAGAGTAGCTTTTAACTACAGCCCTAACCCACACACTCTCACAACACAGGCAGCTGCCAACTAGGCACGCATGCTAGACTCCCTAACACCACGGCCCTGGCCCTCACGCGGAGGCGAGCGGCGAGACCCACGCCGATAACGCTCCCCACCCGTCGGCGGGGGCGGCGGCTCCAAGTCGGAACCCTCGCGCCCCTCACGGTCGCGCAAGTGGCGACGACCGCGGCTATTCATCTGCTTCGTCTTGCGCGCAAGCTGGCGACGCAGACGCCGGACAGACTCCGTCTCCGACGGGGTAGAGGACTCCGAGACGGAATAAGACAACTCGTCTTCCGACACGGAGGGAGACCGCCGCGAGTGACGGCGACGACGGCGAGGAGGCGAGTCTGCCCGGCTTGCTCGACGCTTGCCGCGCCCAAGTGGGGCCGACCGGGGCACACTCGACCCGATACGCGCCAACTCGGTCGTCATGAACCCCGCTACCGACTCGCAACTCGCGGTCGCCACAACAGTACGAGCGCGCATCTCAAGTAGAGGAGCCTCGGATACTTGGAGTGTTGCCGCCGACGCGGCCAACCAAGAAATGGTGCGCACCAACGTGGTGATCATCATCTCAGAAGTTAAGGGCGCGGCCGGCAGTACCGAGTTGGGGTAGACCGTGAGGAGGAGGCCCCCAAGTTGGGGGACACCGGGGTGGATGTCTCAACAGCATCGCTTACCGAGATGTCCCCGTGCGGCTGGATTGGGACAGGAGGAAGCGGAGGGGCTCGCCGAGTAGGCGGAGCCCGAGAATAACTGCGACCCCTACTCGGGGCTGTAGCATCCCTGGCCCCGACTTGGCGCCGACCCGGGACTACAACCAGAGGGCACCAGGTGCCAGAACACGCCCGCCGTGTGGTGATGGTTGGCGGCCGTGGCCCGGGCCCAGCACTGGGATGCGGTGGACTACGCTATCCACACGTGAGAGAGGGATTGCTGATGGGTTTTTGCATACTTGTGAGGGACTTGATTTGAGAGAATTTGAGTGTGAGATTAGTGAGTGGGAATAGAATTAGTAGTGATAGTGGCCCCCGACCTGACGAGGTTAGACTCGGGTCGGGGCCACTCGGGGTTATGGGGGGGCTACCTGGCCAACGTGCCGAGGCTCCCCCAGATGCACGTTAAGAGGGACAGCGAGGCGCCCTTGGCCCTCGCCCTCAGGAAAAAGGAAACTGCGCGTTTGCTTTCCTCTTCCCCGTGTGCACTACCGTGCGTATCTGTTTGCTCTGCGAGCAGGCTTGTGAGGCAACAGGCATACCATTCTCGTAGTTCCCCTTTCTATGTTACCTGTCCCTTTCCCCCGAGGGATATAGACACGTGTCTGAGAGGATCGAGTTTTATACCACATATTTGGTGGAGCAGCCGGGGATGATTGGAGTGTTTGAGAAGAGACTTTTGGGAGCAGCGGTTGGGTTTGCTCCTGTTCTGTCTTTTTCTGTGGTTTGGGAATTATTTGCACCCGTTCACGGGAATCCCATTCCTGGCTCTCCAACCCCTCTCTTGTGGTCTGGCGATCTTTGGACACGCAGGCAACTGGACTGTGGCTGTCAAGAGACCAACATGGCTACCCTCCCTGGCACGACGGTGCCCGAAGGGGTAGACCCCGCGTCCCTTGACGCATCCCTGGTCACCGCGGGGGACGGTGCCCAACCCGGCGTTCTCCCTACGGGTGAAGCAGACCTGGGTGTGACACCCGGTAGCGGACTGGAGTCCACAGGCGGCCAAGCACCACCTGCTCCCGTTCCTCCGGCTGTTCCTCCTGTGGGAGCCACCCCGGGGTCAACGGCGTTTGAGTCCGCTCGCAGCAGACGTCTCCCTCCTGTCGGTTCTACTCCTCAACCTCCAGGGATAGCCCCTGGTGTGTTTACTCCTGGACCCACACATGGCAGTTGGGTGTATACACCTCTTCCTGTGGGCACTAGCGATGCCAGAGGCACCGTTGTGACTGGTTCTACGGGTCTCCCTGAGACCTCGACTCCTGGGACCGGCCAAGCTTTCCCTCCCCTTGCATCCTATGGGGCGGGGAGCTCCAAGACCGGTAACCGGAGCAGCCGAAGGCGTCGGCGTCATCGCCGTCGCTCTAGCACCAGCGAGACCAGTTCCTCCAGCTCTGAGGAGGGATATGATTGGGATGCCTCTCCCGGTCCCACCCGGCGCAGGCTAGTCGAGTTTGACTTCCCTGCCCACCAAGTGGGAGATGCCACCCTGAACAAGGTCACGTATTGGGGTAACTACCGGCTGGAGAATCAAGGCCAAGGTTACACCCGGAAGATGGCCAAGAAGATGGCGTCCCTGAACCGGCGAATGCAGCCGAGCTTCGGGGGACATCCTAAGTTTTCCGGGAAGAGACCGGCGCTTATCTTTGCCTTCCTGCGCCGGTTTGTCAAGGCATGCAATGACAACGATGTGTCCGAGGGCAAGGCTCTCTACCTCCTGGTTAACTTCATGACCGGAGAAGCGGAACAGCGGTTTGCACAGGTTCTACCAGACTCTGCCGGACACATTGTCGGACGTACCGTCGCGAGTTATCCGGAGGCGGTCAACTGGCTCCTGTCCAACTACGCTGACGCGGACTCTCTGCGTAAAGCAGTCGGCAGGCTGAACCGGGCAACCATGGAAAGACAAGAGACTCCAGAGGCGTTCGCCCGTCGTGTCCGGGAGATGAGCGATGCTTGTGGCAACGTTTACCCTGAGGACAGGCTCAAGATGATCTTCTCGGAAGGGCTTCCTGAATATCTTCAAGTGGATGCGGAGAACTACAACCAGGAACATCAAGAACATACCTTCCAGCAGTTGATGGCCTACACCCAGGGCAAGCACCGGCAAGCCAGGGCCCTCCAAGCTCCCATGGTATCAACTCCCAAGCCGTTGTCGCGAGTTCGACACGGACCCGACAAGTATAAGGGAGGTGATAGCCCTGTACCGGTACTCGCAGTTGGCGAGACCTCACCCATGGGGTCAGGGGACAAGTGGGGCGGCTTCGTTTCTAAGGAGCAACCATCCCTGGTCGCCCCCAAGCAAGTCAAGAACCAGCGGTTCCGGTCTTGTTGGCTGTGCCAGACGGAGGATCACATGTCCTACCAGTGCCCGACCATTCCCAAGGACCTCCAGGAGAAACTCAAGCGTCAAGGACTGGTGTTTGCAAAGGCGGTCAACTGGGCTGACCGGCGGGCACCCTCCAAGATGTACAAGGCACAGGTACATGCAATCCGAGTGGCAACCTTACAGAGCATCACGGAGGCTCTGGCAAGGGAAGCTCCTACGGACTTCGACCTGGAGACCGAAACCTCTAAGGACTCCTCGGACCCGGGAAACGAGTAGGGCAGGCGCTCTCCCCAAGTGTCTTCCCGAATCTCCGACGGCAGGGTACTTCTACCTGTTCTCCCCTTGCGTGCCGGGAGAAAGGACGGCAGTTACCCGCTCAACCGGTAGCCGCCTGGACACCCTGTTTGTTCAAGGGGACATTGCTCGTCCTGCGTAAAGAAAACCTCAAGATTAATGCTCGTATGCGTGTGGGGGATAGCCTCCCCCAAGCTGTTACGCCGGTGGTTGACACGGGAGCCGGACCAAGCGTCATCACTGAGAACCTGTTACCTCCGGGCTGGCGTCGACATGCCTGGAGAGCGCCTACCCGGACCCATATCGTCGACGCTTCGGGTCAAACCCTACGACCGCTTGGCCGTCTTCCTGTCGCCATCTATGTCAACAATGAACCAATGCTTTTTCCCTTTCTAGTAGTCAAGACCCTATCAGTCCCCCTCATCCTAGGCTGGGACTTCCAGAAGCAGCATGTCAAGAGCATCCTACCCGGAGAAGGGAAGGTCCAGTTCAACCATGGGTTTGTGTCACCGGTATTGGAACATCTGGACGCCAAGGTTCGTGTAGCCAAGAGCAAGAGGGAACGCATCCCACCCTCTACCTTGACTCTCTTCAAACCGGTGCTCCTACCTCCTCGCTCGGAGACCAAGGTTCAAGTAACGACCCGGATTGCAGGTCAATGCCTGATCTACGGACGTAAGGAATTTCTGGCGAAACACCGGTTATACTTGGCCCACGGACATCACATGAAGGTAGAAAGGCACACCCCGTTCCCGGTGCTCATCGTCAACGTGAGCCGGAAGCCAATAACCCTCGCCAAGGGCACCCGAGTTGGTACAGCAGAGCCTTACCGGGGATCCGCCCGTGCTATGAGCAAGGAAGACATCCTGAACCTGCAACAAGAACTGGCATCCAACTTGACGGCCTTAGACGTACCTCCGAAACAAGAGCAGGCTGGCAGCGCCACTCCGAAACCCGAACAAGCACCACCCGGGATGCCGAAGGTCAAGCAAGAAAATGTCCCTCCCGACTTGAAGGAGGCACTGGAGAAGCTTCTCCAGGAATATCGGCACCTGTGGTCGGGAGAGCTGGGCAAGATGGACGCCACTCTACACCGGATTCAACTCAAGCCGGAAGCTAAGCCAGTGCACATGCAACCATATCGGGCCGGACCTCATCGCCGGGATGAGATTGAGAAGCAGGTTAACAAGATGCTCAAGATGGATGTTATCGAGCCGTCTGATGGCGAGTGGGCTTTCCCGGTGGTAGTCGTCCCGAAAACCGGCGGTCACTTCCGTTTCTGCGTTGACTACCGGCGCCTGAACGAGATGACAGTCAAGGACGTATACCCGATACCCCGGATGGATGATTGCCTCGACTTTCTTGGTGATGCCACCCTCTTCTCGACGCTGGATTGTAATGCCGGTTACTGGCAGATCCCTCTGGCTGACGAGGACAAGGACAAGACCACCTTCACGTGCCACCTGGGACTATTCCGGTGCAAGCGTCTTCCTTTTGGTCTCACCAATGCTCCGGCCACCTTCCAAAGAGCCATCGACATCATCCTGTCCGGGCTAAGGTGGAGAACATGTTTTGTCTACCTGGACGACATTATCGTTTTCTCCAAGACCCCAGCGGAACACCTGGAGCACCTTCGGGAGGTCCTGGCCCTCCTGTCCAAGGCTGGAGTTACCCTCAAGGCCGAGAAGTGCCACCTGTTTGAGACTGAGGTGGAGTATCTGGGGCGCGTGCTGAGTCCGGGGGAGCTCCGAGTCAATGAGAAGAACATCAAGGCCCTCCGGCATGCACGGCAACCCAAAACCCAGACGGAACTCAAGAGCTTCCTGGGTATGTGCAACGTCTATCGCCGGTTCGTACGGGACTATGCTCTGATTGCCCGGCCACTGACCAAGCTGACCAGCAAGAAGCTTCCCGCACAACTCCCGGTGTTCGACGAGAAGCAGACCGCGGCCTTCGAAGAGCTCAAGAAGCGCCTGACCACCACTCCAGTACTTGCGTTACCCAAGCGGGAGGGCCAGTTTGTTCTGGAGACGGATGCCTGTGGCGTCCAGGTGGGGTGCTCACTACTCCAGCAGCAACCTGATGGGCACTTTCTCCCGATAGGCTACTACAGTCGCGTCTTGACTCCAGCCGAGAAGAACTATTCCACGACGGAGCGCGAATGCTTGGCAGTCGTCTGGGCTTGCTTCCTGTTACGGCCATATCTTGAAGGACAAGAGTTCCTCATCCGGACGGACCACGCCAGCCTAAGGTGGCTGCTATGTATGGACAGCAGTCAAGGAAGGGTCGCCTGGTGGCGCCTACGCCTTTCGGAGTTCAAGTACAAGGTGTGCACCAGAGCAGGGAGGGAGCACCACTGCGCCGACACCATGTCCCGGCTGGAGACTCCTGCAGCCGATACCGGTCCTATCCCGGAGGAAATACCTTGCTTTATCCTCCCGAATGTCGGACGTGGCTGGCACGCTCCCCTGCATGAGACACCTGAAGCTCATCAACCGGTGACCATTCACCGGATGCTGGAGGCACAACTGACGGATTCTCAATGCTTGGAGCTTCGCCACCAAATGGACCTGAACCGGAACAGTCGTTTCTCCGAGTCTACGGACGGACTCCTAGTACGGGTGTCACCCTTCGATGGGGCCACTCAAGTCTACGTACCCCGGTGCCTACGAGCTGACATCCTACGACTGGAGCACTCGTCTCCCCAGGCCGGACATCCTGGTATCAATCGGATGTATGCTTCCATGAGACGACACTATTACTGGGAAACCATGGCCAGTGACGTCCATAAGTACGTGGAGGCTTGTGTTTCTTGTGCAAGGAACCGGTTGTCCCAGAGGAAGAAGACTTCTAAGCTACGCCTATTCCCTGCGGCGGAGCCCTTTGCAAGCTTAAGCATGGACATCCTGGGGCCCCTACCTGAAACATCCAGTGGCAACATATACCTGCTCATCATTTGTGACCGGTTCTCCAAGTTCACTCGAGCAATCCCGCTGAGGACCATCACGGCTCTGGATGTCACGTCAGCCTTCTGCGAGTACTGGATAGCTGCCTACGGCCCTCCAGACTCCGTCTTAACCGACATCGGTCCCCAGTTTGCATCCCTGTTCTTCCAAGGAGTCTGTGACCTGATGGGCATCAAGAACTTGTACACCACGACGTACCACCCGCAAACGAACGGCCAGGTGGAACGATTCAACCGGACCCTAGTGGACATGCTACGGCACTACGTGGAGGAGCACCAAGAAGACTGGGACGAGCTCCTGGCTGTCCTCACTCTAGCCTACAACTCCCGAGTTCACCGGACAACGGGAGTCGCTCCACTCGACTTTGTCACCCCAAGGCGGCTGACCAACTTCTCCCTGGAAAGAATACCAGATGGTCTCCAGCCTGCACTGAAGTCAGGTCCCAAGGCAAAGGATGAGTTCCTGGAACAACTGAAGCTCCTGCTCCCAAGAGTCAAGGAGTCAATCTCGAAGACCCAGGAGCGATACAAGCGGGGCTATGACAAGGGCGTTCGGGAAAAGAACAAGGAACTGGGTGGTGGCGACTGGGTTTTTGTGGACAACCATAGCAAGACCCGGGGGAAGCTGGACTCGAAGACGGATGGACCTTATGAGATCCTGAATACGGACGGTTGGACCTTTCTTCTAGACGTGGATGGCTCCCCGTACCGCGTGAGCAGCGACCATGTCACCCGAGCTCCACCGCCAAGCCAACGGGACTTGACCCGGCGCAAGCGGGCCGCAGTACCCTGGCTATCCCAAGAAGAAGGTCGGGAATATGTCTACGTCAAGTTTGTGGACCATGCCTGGAGAGACGGACGCCTGTACCTGCGAGTACGCTGGTTCGGTTTTAACCCGGCAGATGATACCTGGGAACCCTCAAACCGGCTACCCATCGCGGATGTCTGTGCCTACACGCGACGGAACGGGATAGAGGGCACTCCAGTGGCCAGAGCCGGCAAGATTCTGGAGTCGGACTCGGAGGAGGACCAAGAGGATGGGGCCAACCAAGACCCTCGGGACGAGCCGAGTTCATCCGCAACGGATGCGGAACAAGAGGATTGAGAAGAAGGGAACGGGTATATCAAGGAGAACACGCAATACAAGCATGGAACAATCAAGGAAAACAAGCACCCGCTCGGGCAACCCTTCTCTCCGCCTCTTCCCTCCTCGCTTCTCCCAAGACCCTCACCCTCCTTGCCTCCAACTACTACTCCCGGCGCGGACGCTGAGCCGCGGAAGTGTCCTCCAGCGCTGCCTCCGCGGCACGACGGCAACCGGAGGAAGACGGGATGACGTAGTGCGGTGGACGCGGGGCATCTCGGTATGACGCCATCGGAGTAGTACCGGTAGTTGCCGGGGGCTCCCGCTCATCCAGATATGCCCGTCGGCGCCCCTGGAAGCCAGTGAAGGTTTCTGACCACTGCTGGGCCAAGCCATGCCGCGTCAAGGTGGCCAGAAGTTCGCCAACCACCGGGCTGATCGACATCTGGCCGCTGTCCGCGCAAGCAAACACCCGGTCGACCACTTTGTTCAAGACGCTGGCGTAAGTACCCAGCACCAGGGAGGACCCAACGCCTTCAACCTGCACCGGAAGACGACCCAGCTGGTCTTCAATCATACCGACGTCGTACTGGTCGCATGTCGGACCACCTTGGATCAGGTACCAGTCAGGCACCCGGAAGCGGGTAAGGCGCAGAGTCGGCGCCGGAATCTCGAACCGCCCCGAGGATGACACCACCGGACGGTCCACAACGGCCCCCGAAACCGGAGTACCCAACTCCAGCGGGGGCACAGCGCCGCCGGCGTTGGAAGAAGGCGTCCGAGGCGGAGCGGCCGGAGTGGTAGGCGACCGCACGGTCACCCCCAGACTCGCCGCAGACAGGCGCGGTGCCGGAGGAGCTTGAAGTACCGGCACAGCCGGAACAGGGCGTGAACGCGCCGGCGACGGTTCAGGCGAGGCCACCGGGGCGACAGGTGCAACAGGAGGAAGCGGAGCCGCCGCAGACGCCCGACCGACCGCCGCGGCCCATCCCGACTCATGCACAGGCGGCCCAGTCGGCAGGAGATCAAGGGCGGCCGGGGCAGGAAAGCTACCTAGCTGCGGCCACGCCAGAAGCGGCGTCGCCAGCTGCACCTTGGCCGGAGAAGACTGGTAGACCACCTGCGCCCAACCGAAGCCATCCCGACGCGGGTGGTTCTGGTCGGCAATCGCGTTCAAGAAGTTCCGGTCATGCACCGGCACCAGACGCCGGAAGTCAATCATCGCCTGGAAGAGCCCCTTGTACTCTTCGTCCTGGCTGCACAGGAAGTCGACGGTCAACTTGTCGACAATCCAGACCATCAGGAGGTCCGGGAGAAACCAAAGCCGGTTGGACACCAAGACCTCGTGAAGCCAGTGGTTGGCCGCCAAGACTGTCATCTCGGACGTGTACATCATGTACGGGATCGAGTGGAAGAAGCCCTTGACCGACGCCTGAGTCAAGGCGTCCAAGAAGTACCAGGTGAAGGGGATGCTGGAAGGAGCAAACCCGACCGGGATCTCGACTTCCTGCTGCTGCGGGATGACCTTGGGGTAGTACGCCGCCCGGTTAGCCTTATCCAGCTTCCAGAACTCCTGATGGTTGCAGCTCACGAGGAAGTCACGCTGACGGCCGCGTCGCTCGCCTTGCTCCCGTGCCGGTGACAACTTGGAGTACTTCCGGGTCAGGAAAGGCGGCTCCAGAGCGACCATGCTCGGACGGGGGTCGCAGTTCAGGCTCCCCCACCCCTTGAGCGCCTCGTCCCAGACCTTGAGCGCCCGGTGGACGTACCCTTCCTCCTCCGGCCACCGGAGAACGGACGCGGACACGCGATGCTCGGTCAAGGGTAGATCCAGCACCAGCGCGAAGGGGAGATCCTCCAGACGAGCAACCCAAGAGGAACCCGAGAAGCTCTGGGAGCGGTCTTGTGCCAGGCGCATCTGGTCCGTGTAGCACAATAGGAATCCGTCGCACGTCCACTCTCAGGGAACACTCACCAAGGGGGATCGGCACCATCGTCACCGGGAGGCCAAGGTTGCTGTCCTTGGAGCGCAAGCCACGGGACCAAGATGGGAGCCCAAATGGGAGGGGTTTGTTGTTCTACCTTGGCCGGCGGTGGATTCGCCACCGGCCCCCTCGTTATAAACCCTCGGAGACACTACTAACTACCCTCCACCCCAAGATGCAAGTCCCTCTGGTCATACGTAACTTATAGATACCGTGACCAGTACGGACTCTCAAATTGAAAGTTAAGGATTAGAAGTAGCCCCCCTAATATTAGGGTCACAATACGGACAACCATATTGCTACATATCCCCCCCTTAGATTCGGCCCGTCCTCGGGTCGAGTTGCATTCGGGTTACCGAATGTAAGTGGGTCGCGTGACCGTTTACCCGTCGGGTGGGGCTTTGCGCCCCGTCGCGACAGACACCCCTTTTCGAGGTTGTCCGAGGGGGGTGCCCCCCTTTGTGTGGTACACACACGATCCGTTTTCCGGACCGTTAATTTCCCGATGCGGGTTTTTGTTCACGACCCCCCTTTTCCGAGGGGTGGTGCAAGCGGATCCGCCACCAGGTGCCTGGTGGTAGGGGGGCCCCTCTCGTGTGGACGATTGAGTGGGGGGCGGGGGCTGCCCGCGTTGCGTGGGGGCGGTTGGGGGTGACCCCCCTTTGCTTACCCCGTGTGTGGGGGTGGCCCCGTCCCGCCCAGGGGCCTGGGTGGAGCGCGTTCGTAGCCCCGTGGGGCGTGGGTCGACCCGCGTGTTTGTGGCGCTTCTCGTGGCCGTTTGTGGTCATAAGCGCGGGTGCCCGCGCTTCCCTGGCTCGTCCCGGTTATCCCACCGTACCGGGTCGTAGCCGTCGACGGCTTGTGGGCGCGGGGGACTCCGCACCCGTTATCATGTCCTATCCCCAGGTGCTTGGAGAGGAGGAAGACCTCCTGATCGGGGAGGAGATGGAGGACGACGCGCCTGTCGGTCCCGACGCCGCGCGTTACGGGGTGAGCTCGTCTGACGACGACGGGCCTGCGGTGTCCGTCCGTCTGTCGGCCGGAGGACTGTCGTCCGTGTGCAGCGGCACGACGGTGCCGTCGGCCGGAGGTCAACCCGGCGGTCAACCGCGCGTGGCGGCTTCTACCCCCTCTCTGCCGGCTGCCCGGATGGAGCCTGGTGCCGGTGCCGGCTCACCGCAGCTACCTCAACATGGTCCGCCCTGCGGCGGAGGTGGCGACCCGCAGCCGACTCCGGCTGGTCAAGGTGGTCCGGGTGTCCGGGCGGTGACTCCTCGAGGCGGTCCCGACGTTGACGCGGGTGGTGGTGGCGGTGCGACACCCGGTGCGGCGGGTCAAGACGGTGCGGGTGTCCGCACGGCCGGGGCTCCGGCTCCGGAGGCTGTCCAAGTGCCTTCCCCTTCCGAGGCGGGGGCTACGCCGACGGGTGGTGCCGGCGCCGGTACCGTACCTGCGGTGCCGCGGGTGTCGAGCGGTCAAGACGCTCCTTCTCCCATGGCGGTTGACACCGGGAGTTCCTCCGGGCGGGCGCCCGCCCTTCTTCTTCCTCCTCGGCCTCGTCAATCTCCGACGTCGGCCCCTCTTCCGGTGGTGCGTCCCCCGGCGCCCCCGATTCTTCCTGGTCCTGCCCGGGTTGCCCCGTTGGGTGGCGGCGTCGCCGTGGCGGCGGGTCAACCCGCCATGTCGGTGTCCGACTTGGTGGCTCGGGTTCGAGGCCTCACGGTGCAAGAGTCGATGGAGTCCGATGGGCGTATGCGGGTCGACTTCCACCTGGTGCATCCCCGTGGAGAGTCCTCCCGGCGCGTCAAGGTGGACCCGAGCTGGGAGCGGGAGTTGGTGCGGCTGGTCAACCAGCCGAACGCGGTCCGGGTGGAACACCATTGGATCCTGAGTCAGCCGGACGACCGGCATGCGCAGCTCTGGCGCACCCGGGTGGGACGGGGTGAGGTCTACCTCGACCCCAACTTCGGGGTCTGCGACCTGATTGCCCCCGCGTTGCCGCGGGAGATTGACTACCCGGCTAGTGCTCGGGGGATTGCGGCGGCGGCGGAGCCGGTTGCGTTTGGGGAGACGGTGAGCCGTACCGGTCGGTATCCCGACTTTGACTACTACCCGGGGGTACCCCCGTATCTGTCGTTGACGGCTCCCTACCCGCCCATGGCGGGGTTGAAGTCGGCGTCGAGTTGGCGACGTAACCATGGTGTCATGGCGGATGCGTTCCGCACGGATATAACGTGTGCGTTGCAGACCGGCAACGGTCGTGCTCCGGTATACACTCCCGTGCGCCCGCCGCTATGGCAGGAGGGGTGGGAACCCGCCCCTGCTTTCCGGTTTGACACCGGCTCCTGCCTTCGCTACTTCGGGAGTGTGTTGGCCTCGCGACCGGTCCACCCGTTGCAGGGTACCTTCACCCTTGAGGTTACCCTCGGGCAGGCTTCATCCTTCTTGCTGTCCGTCCGCCGGCAGGGTCGTCTGTTTCATCTTCCGACGGGTGTCCGTCGGCACATCGCGCAGTTGGGCGTGGATCTGATAGCTGCCAAGACCGGGTTGGCCCGGGAATTCGAAGCCCTGCTGGCTGTTCACGATGCCGTGAACTGGGCTGGGGTGTTGGCCCTTCCCCCGTACCGGGACCCGCAGGCTGGGGCTTCCCCCTTGCCTCGTCACTCGTTGCGTGTCCGGCGTACTCAGCCGGTTGAGCCTAGTTGCCATGGGTGGGCGTCCACCGAGGCCGTTCCTGACCTGGGTATTCCCATGGTTATCCATGACCCTCTTCAGGTCCTTGCTCCGTGGTTCGGTAACCCGATGCCGGCGGCGGTTGGCCGTCGTCCCCGAGAGTGGGGCTCTGTGGGTGGGGAGCGTGAGGTGTCCCGTCGTCGGGCGGAGTACCGCCGTGGTTACGGTGGAGCCCCTTCGGTAGGGTCCTACCGGGCCTCGTATCAGGTGCCACCGGCTCCGGTGGTAGCCGTGTCGGCTCCTGTGGCTCCTCTGGCTGCGCCAGTGTCACCTCCCGCCCCTGTCCTACATGACGGGGGTCCCCGTCTCTGGTATGAGGGCGTTGACGCCCTTGTTACCCGCGCAATGCGTGGGGGTCTCTCTGTTAGCTGGGGGGATATCCCCCCAGGTGCTGCGCTGGTTGGGTCAGCGCGTTGCTTCGGTGGCGTGCTGGACCGCCTCCAGAAAGCTCTGGAGGACGTGGAGGCTGGCCGCAGCACCCTCGTCCAGCTATGCACCGAGGTAACTCGGGTGGTCGACCGTCGTGACGTTGCCGACCGGTGGAGCACGGAGGTCTACGCGCTTACGCGTGAGTGGCCTCCCTCGGGCAGTGGGTCTACCCACTGAGGAGTGCTATTGTTTGGGCGGGAGAGGGCCCCGGCAACCCTTATGGTAGCCGGGTAGTAGTGAGTATAAACTCATCCCCCTTTGGGGGCATTGCTTGCCTCTGTTTGCTGCCCTGGGGAGTACCCCTTCTGGTTCAGTGGTGCCTTGCCTCCCGTCCAACTTCTTCTGGTTGGTTCATGCTTGGGGAGGTCATCCTCCCTCACTTGGTGTCTTGGCTTGGGGAGGTCATCCTCCCGTGTAAGCCCCCTAGTTACTTCGATATTATCGGAGTTAGCCTTTACCTTTAAGTTAACTTATTAAGGTTCAGGTTTTACTTAGTTACCTAAGCTTAGCTCTACTTAGTTACCTGAGCTTGGTTCGACTTAGAAACCTAAGTCTGATTTGACTTAAAACCTAAGTGTGCCATAACCATGTCACACCCTACTTAGTAGGTATAAGCCTCACCCCCCAACAGCCGAAGTCGGTGTCGGTTGGGTGTTACAGTAGGCGTCGTCGCCTCATGTACGGCATGAGTAGTTGGCGGGGTATATTCGCCGCCTGTTCCCAGGTGGGTGAGTCGTATCCGACCCACATAACCTTGACGTACCAGGGTCCTGGTATGTCCGGGTCGGTGTGTCCGACCACGATCTCTACTTGGTATGGAATCCCATCCGGTCCCACCGGGTCATCCGACCGGTGGGTTGTAAGAGCTTCATATAGCAACCCAGCCGGTACCGGCTGAGGCTGTTCCGGCTTCGGAGCAGGTGTGACATCATTCATACTGATGCGTTGGATCTCCGTATCGGAGTGTAAGATAACAGAGTGGTCATCTCTGTGGAGGATCTGGTACGGTCCCTTGACCGGTTGCATAAGCTTGTTCCCTCGGAACTTCTGGTGTCTGATATAGACCCAGTCACCTGTTACCAGGGTTGCGTTGCGCACCCGTAGTCGGGCGTCGAAGTTCTTCTTATATCGAAGTTGTGTTCTGTCAAGGGCACCCTTGAGCTTAGGAATCATCCACGATAGCTTGGCCAACCAAGCTAGGTGGATGCGTTCGGCGGGTCGGCCCTTCGGTGTATCATACCGAGTGCACCTGCCGGGTGGCAGCGTCAGGTTACCGACGCCTAGTGGCATGACCCACTCCAGCGGAGCAATGTTTGTGCTCCGATGTGGCCTGGCATTGTATGCCAGGGTGAGTACGGACAGAAGCCTGTCCCAAGTGTTCGTGTGCTCGGCCACGTAGCACTGTAGCATCTTTACGATGGTGCGGTTGAACCGCTCCACCTGCCCGTTGGACTGCGGGTGGTAGTCGGATGCCCGACGTGGTTCGATACCGAACATGCCCAGGACCTTAGTGCAGAATGCCGACGTAAGGTTTGCTCCGTTATCGGAGAGGAGTTGCTTCATGACTCCGTATGCACTGATCCAGTGGTCAACCACTGCGTTCATGATGGTGTATGCCGTATCATTCGGGATGGCTGCCGCTCTGACAGCTTAGTGAAGCGGTCAGACATGACCAGGATGTACCTGTTCCCTTCTTCCGTTACCGGAAGTGGCCCGAGTATGTCGATAGCGACTTGCTCGTTGGGCCCATCAGGTGGGAATAGCTTCATGGCAGACGCCCGCCTATGTAGACTCATGCGGTTACGTGCACAGGGGTGGCATCCCCTTACGTGGTCGACCACGTCGACGGCCATTGCTGGCCAGTAGAAGAACCTTCGCATTGCTGCGAACATACGTGAACCCCCCGGGTGTCCGGCTGTAGGGTTCTCATGTTCTCGTTTCATGACGGCTTGCCGTAAGGACACGGGAACCACGACTTGATGTCGTCCATCGGCGGGTGCCCGCCGGTATATGAGTCCGTCTTCGTTCTCGGAGAAGATGCCGGCCGTACCGGCCAGGAGGTTAGCACGATGACGTCTACAGTCATCGTCGTTGGCCTGTGCCTCGCGGAAGTCCGCGAGGGTCAATGGGCACGCAAGGTGTGCCATGGTATGGTCAGCCATACCCTGGGTAGCATTTCCCACCATGCACACCGGTACCACCGGGATGTCCTCGTCCACCGGGCGGGTATCCCCGCTCGGGGGTGTCGAGTCGAGACAACGCGTCTCCGAGGTGGTGGGTTGGCCCAGCCTTATACACCGTGCGGTAGTCGTGCTCGGCCATCTTCAGCCTCCATCGGGCTAGCCTCCCATGGCTATCGGAATCCTTGTCACCAAGGTTGAGGAGCCATCGTAGGGGTTCGTGGTCGGACCTCACGATGAACCTGGAGCCCTCCAGGTATGGACGGAGCAGTTGCACTGCCCATATAACTCCGAGGCCATTCACGCTCCGGTGGCACTATAGTTCCGCTCAGCCGGGTTGAGTTTCCGGCTGAAGTACCCTACCGGACGTAGGTCCGGGATAACGTTATCGGTACCATCAACGTCTCTCCCTGTAACAGGGTGCATCCCACTTGTGTATCACACGCATCGACATCGATGACGAAGGTACCCCGTCTATGCGGTAACGCAAGGACGGGTGGGGCTAGTAGGGCTCGCTTCAGCGACTCGAATGCCTCCTCTTCGCTAGGCGAAGGGGGTTGGAGTACCTTGGGTAAGGTACTGCTCGTAAGAACCGTTAACGGTTTAGCTATCCGAGCAAAGTCCTTGACGAACCGTCGGTATACATTGCACATTCCCAGGAAGCTCTTGAGCTGCGTCTGGGTGTTAGGGAACCGGGCATCCCGGAGTGCCCGGGTATTGGCTTCGAGTACCCCTAGTTTACCAGGGGTTATCTGGTGGCCCAGATACTCGACCGTCTGTTGGAAGAAGGCGCACTTCTTCAGACGCAGGGTTACCCCGGCGTTCCTCAAGAGGGTGAGTACCTCGTCAACATGTTGTACATGGTCATCCATGTTACGCGAGAAGACGATGACGTCATCGAGGTACACTAGGCAGTTACGCCACTTCACCCCGACAGTATGATGTCGATAGCCCACTGGAATGTAGCGGGGGCGTTGGACAATCCGAAGGGCATCCTTAGGAACTCGTACACTCCACTGTGACAGACGAATGCCGTCTTGGGGATATCCTCGTCCGCCACCGGGATCTGCCAGTATCCGGCATTGCAGTCGATGGTGGTAAACACCGTAGCCTCCCCCAGGGAGTCGATGCATTCATCCATCCTTGGTAAAGGGTATGAGTCCTTCTTGGTAACCAAGTTGAGGCGTCGATAATCGATGCAAAACCGAGGGGTTTGATCCTTCTTCGGCACAATAACGACTGGGGCACCCCATTCCGACATCGAAGGTCGGATCACCTTAGCTTCCCTCATCCTCT